>RCUC01052452.1:0-11246 GCA_003697995.1 Taxidea taxus jeffersonii | reverse complement strand
TTAAAAAAAAAAAAAGCAGTATTATAGGAATCTTTTGATCACAGAGTAGTTACAAGAATGTCAGATACAATGATGTGTACAATTTAAACAGGACAGGCTGATTAAAAATTTATGAAATGTAAAAATATACATATTAAAAGTCAGCCATGCAGACAGATGCATGCAGTGGGAAAAGGAGGTGGGAAGTCAAGGGACATGCGCAGTAATATTGTCTTCCTCTATTACAGTAAATAACTTTCACTAACTGATACAGGTTGGTATTGCACACACATCTAAATATACAAAGGTAAGTGGTGTATCTCCTCTATCTCAATTATTAATGTTTAACTTTTTATGTCAAAGACACTGAGTTTCAAGTAAAATACATATGAAAGGGTGAATCTCTACTGATTTTTTTTAAGCCAATGAAAATAAAATTGCACGTTTGTATCTACATACTGCAGAAAAGGTTCTAGTTCTCTTAAGATCAGTCTGACAAATATGAATCAATCAAATGATAGTCAATCAATGATAAATTTTAAACTTCATTTATTTGGTTATATAATATGTTTAGAGAAGACTGTTTGGAATTGAAAGGGAGTGGTCTATTAGTTTCATGAACTGGGATGTCCAAGTCTCTCCCCAGGTTTGGGAAGTTCTTATTAATTTTTTAATTTTTAAAATTTTTATTTATTCTAGTCTTCCAATTTATTTTTAATTCCAGAATTAGAATGTTAATTTTCTTAATTTACTTCAAAATCAACTGGAATATGTCCATCAGGCCCAGATAAGGGGGCTTGGGAAGAGTTTAAATTTATTGTGATTTTACTTTTCCAGGTCAAGTATTTAGTGAACTGGGGAGACTGGAGAGAAGCCAAAGGATATTTCAACCCTATGTTTCAGTTCCTCTCCCATGTGAGGCATGCTAGAGCCTAACTGCTATCATGAAGAACTTACCAATCTTTGGTACAGTTCTTTCCTTTGCCCAGAATAGCTGCTGCCACGGGGCCACCATGTAGAAACTAGTACAGGTAAAAGTACCCCTAGAAGATCCCTGCTGGAAATGGCCTCCAGAAATACAAACTGTGGTAGCAATCACTGGTAAAATTCAGCTCCTTGCACCTCCTGTCACAAGCACTACAAAATGCTCAGGCTGTTCATGGACTTCTGTCAAAATGTTTCCCATCTAGTCCCCCCAAAACGGTTCTTTACAGCCAAGAATGAGAGGCAGACCAGCTCTTCCTTTGATTCATTTCACAGCCAGCAGAAACTATTTCTGATGTGTGAATGCCAGCCTTAGCTTCCAGTACCGGTGAAAGGTTTTCCACATTTTTAGATTTTCTGAGATATTAGAAATGGGGTTTGTGGGGAGCAGACTGTATGTAACCGTGTCACCATCTTCTGATCAATTTCTATACTTTCAAATAACTGGAACTCATCAGCTTTAAGAAACTCCAATAAATTAAAGAAGTAATACCAGGATATACTGAAGTAGATCCTGAAATAAGTTTGAGGGCAGGAGGTGGTGATGGTGGGACATCAATCAATACTCAAGGTCTATGTTGTAAGGCACTCATTTCTATTGGGTTCCTCTCAAATCAAACATAAAATGCATCTACATCCCCTGTTAAACACAAACGACCCCACCAAGAGAACTGAAGAAATATTTTCTTGCCCTGGTACTTATTTACCTATTAATAATTGCTATAATTTACCAGAGGTTTTCATTTCTTAGCTATCATCTATTTATAGTCGGGAATTCTTGCAAAATAAGTTAATGGAAATGCAGAAGAATCTGTAAATACTTTATTTGGCTGAATGAAAAATGCTGTCGTGTCACATTTTGCAGATTTCTTTTCCCATTTTCAAGAGAACATTTTTCCCTCCAAGACTCAAACTGCAGCACATTCTGGATGAAACAGGCCTGGAAGTCGTGAGGCAGGTCCTTTTCCAAGGGCTTCCCCCAGGCGCCCGTAATAGGTCATTAGCACACCTGATTTCGATCGGTGTTGTTATTGTCCATGTTATCGCTACTGTGCGCTGTAGCCATACCAGAAGCTTTCTCTAAAACTTGAAGGTCCTTAAAGGTTAGTTCCTAGAAATTGGGTAAGAACGTCCTCCCTGAAATCCTGGCCCAAAACCAATCTTGAATTACTGTGATGCTGGTCTCCCACCCACAGCAAGGATGGCAAAAAAAAAATGGCTTCGTCATTTTAAAGATCCTTGCCTCAATTTCAAATTTACTTCTAAGGCGTCATTACCACCTGGCTTCTCTACTACTCCAGGGGCGAGATCCAGGTGCCTCTCGGCTTTGAGAACCTCACGACCCGCGCGGGGGTAGTCGGACATCGCTCCTGGGTCCCAAACAGGCCAACCCGACGCCGCCGGCGAACCCAGCGCACGGGTTCCGACCCTCAACCCTCGAGCGCTAGAAACGGTCACCGCGGCGACGCGCGCCGAGAACGCGCAGCCCTGGGCGGTGGAGCGCGAGCGCCCCTGCTTCCGCCCCTCCCATTAGGTCGCGAGCGGACACGCGCCTGGCTCCGCCCCCGGGCCTAACCGGCCGCGCGCCCCCAGCCCAAGCTAGGGCCAGCCGCGCGAGACGCGCAGGGTACTTACTTGTGGAAAGAAACGGGCTTGTCCTTATCATATCGGTTCTTGCAGCCGTAGGCGGAACAGGACTGCACCATCCTTCCGGTCTTCAAGTCACTTCACTTCTGCCGCTCCAGCAGGCAGGCGAAGCTGCTATCAATGTCGCCGCTCTGGGCTTTGACGCCCTCGCTTCTTCTGTAGCTTTGGTCAACAGTTAGAGTGACGATAAGTTCACTAGGGTTGACTATTGTACCCGTTTTGTTGTTTGCATTAGCAGAAGGACCACAGCCATCGCTCGTCTCCCATCTCCAAGATGGCGGAGGCAGCTTCAACCTCACCTCTCGCGAGGAGTTTGTCTCACTCTCTCTGATTAGCCCCGAGATCAGAGGTAACGTTCCTTGGGAAGCAGGCCATTGGCTAAGGCCGGGCGCTGCGGAAGTGGGTGGGGCCTCCAGCTTCCGGAAGGGAGAAAGGAAATGTTTGGGAGGAGAGGCGAGGGGAGGGGACCGGGGTGGGAGTGTAGGGCAAGGCTCAGCAACCTGCGTGCTTTCCTTCTGTTAATTTATCCCGGAAGGTTTAGGGTGGAGAGCAGCGCGGTCTTTGGGTCTGGTGGCCTGAAGGAGGACAGGTGTTAACGCTGAGGTCGTTGGGTAATCTTCCCATTTATTTAAAAGGGCAGCCACGGATGGTGTATGATTTATCAGTGAAACTTTGTGGATCCCTTTCCCACATCGCCAGTTTTCATCCCATTACCTGCCGCTGCAGGTATAACAAAGGCCCTTTGAGAGCTCAGGCGCTAGAATTTGAGCAATGAAAGAAGACACACAGTCACTTCTGAAGGCTACCATTGCTGTAGTGTTCTGCACGTGCTGTTGGAAATCATGAACTGCTGCAGCTATTTTCCCACCATCAGCCTCCTGTTGCGTGCACCTCCCCTCTGTGTAGATCAGAGCCTAGAAATCTGGAAATCTGGATAGCAGGCTGTTGACAAACTCCATGGCTGTATTATCCTGATCCACTCTCCCCCAACCCCCCTTAAATCCTGATGTTTCCCCAGGGTTCCATCCTCTGACTCTAAACACCCTGCTGCTGCTTGAATTCAGTAAAATGCTACGATTTCCTAAATCTTCTATTTCTTATGTAAATTTTTTTGCCTTCGGATTATCATCCGTGAATTATCTATTCATTTGCTTAAACCAGAAACCTTAGTTTTCTTTCTCACCCTCTACATGCATTTGATGGCCAGGATAATTGTATAGAATAAGTAAATACTTATTAAATCCACCCCTCTCCATCTCTCTTTTCATTGTTGTTGATCAGGCTCTCAGAGGAAGTAACAACCCCTGACCATCTCCAGTTTTGCCTCTCCAGTCTTTCCTCCATACTAAGTAATTGTCATACACCTGTTCACATCATTCAGAAGCTACCTCCTCTACTGGATAAAATCCATACTTCTTATGGTGAGTCATAAAGTCTTTGAGGACGAGCTACCTCTACTTTTTCACCATCATCTCTACCCACTTGTCTTTAACTTAACTCTTTCCTAATATTCTATTTTACACAGGACAGGCATTCTCCTGGCTTCCGTAAATAGGCTGTTTTCCCTTAGCCTAAAATGCCTTTCTCTGGCCTTTCCACCTTCACGATGTGACCTCAGTGGTTATGTTTCCTAACAAGCTTTCCTTATCATTTTTCTTAAGCTGCCCAACTTGGGCATCTCTCTTGCTCCAATGAAAACCTGCACTAACCTCTCTTTATGATTTTGAACCATACTGTAATATTTGTGTCCTTGACTCACTTCATGAACTAAGATCCTGTTGAGGAGGAGGACTTTGTCTTACTTAGCCTTCAGGCAGTAATTTCCTCCGTGGTTTGCTGTCAGTAAGGATCAGAATGTGATAACTGCTTGTGAACTAAAAAGTATATTTTAGGGTGGGGGTCTCCCACCCACAGCAAGGATGGCAAAATCTTACCCTTAAGGGGGTAAGAAAATAAATGAAACAAGATGGGATCGGGAGGGAGACAAACCAAAAGAGACTCTTAAAGTCAAAACAAACTGAGGGGGGCAGGGGAGAGCGGTGTCGGAAGAGGGTGGTGGGGTTACATTATATGTTTATAAAAAAACAATTTTTTTTTTTTTTAAATTTGTCAGAGAGCGCAGGAGCGAGCACAGGCAGACAGAGTGGCAGGCAGAGGAAGAAGCAGGCTCACTGCTGAGCAAGGAGCCCGATGTGGGACTGGATCCCAGGACGCTGGGATCATGACCTGAGCCGAAGGCAGCCGCTTAACCAACTGAGCCACCCAGGCATCCCCAAAAAAAATTTTTTTAAGAAGTATATTTTAACTAAGAGTTCACTGAAATTCTTTACTCATCAATAGACTCAGCAAATATTCACTAAATACTTACTAAACATTTGCTAGGTTCTAGGGGCTTGGGACACATGTGAATAAGACAAAGATTTCTGCCCTCCAAAGTGGGGGGTTTGGAGGGTAGGAAAGGAAAAAATGAAACAAGGTGGGATCGGGAGGGAGACAAACCATAAGAGACTCTTAATCTCACAAAACAAACTGAGGGTTGGGGGGGTAGGGAGAGGGTGGTGGGTTTATGGACACTGAGGAGGGTATGTGCTATGGTGAGTGCTGTGAAGTGTGTAAAACTGGCAATTCATAGACCTGTACCCCTGGGGCTAATAATACATTATATGTTAATAAAATTTTTTTAAAAAAAGATTTCTACCCTCATGGAGCTAATATTCTAATGGAGTTTGGAGGAGGCAGACAGAGAACATACGACCATACCTCATATTAAAAGGTGAGAAGAGCTAGATGTGGTTGTGAGGGGATTGCAGTTTTAAATACGATGGTTAGGGTATGCCTAATAGAGGAAATGACTCTTGAGCTAAGATTTGGAATGGGCAAGAGTTAGCTAGAAGGATATCTGTGGGAAGAGCTTTGCAGGCAGAGGGAATGGCTAAGGGAAAACTCCTGAGGCTCAGTGTCCCAGCCTATACAAAGAACCATAAAGGGGCCTGTGTGGCTGGAGCAGACTGGGTTGGGCTGGGCGGGGAGATGAAGACAACAAATATAAAGCCACAGGATGAGGTCATGCAGAGACTTGTAAGCTAGTGTAAGGACTTTGACTTTGACTCTGAGATGGACAACATGCTCTAAGCAGAGTAGTGATCCACTGTTTTAAAGCAATCACTCTGCTGGGTTGAATATAGATAGCAGGGGCATCTTAGAAGCAGGGAGACTGACTGGTAGGCAGGCTTCTGTGACAATGCAGGTGAGAGATGATGGCTTATACCTGGGTGGTAACAATGAAGGAGTAAGAAGTGATCTTGTCTTCTCTCCCTTTTCCCCCTTCCACTTCTTTATTAACCTTTATTGAGCAGATGGCAGGCATTATGCTAGGTTTTGCTCTTGGTGAGCAAGATTAACAGTGCCTCTCTTCACAGAGCTTATCCTAGTGAGGGGAAGACAGACCAAAAAGTGTGAATAAAATCACATTGTGCTTGGGTGCCTGGGTAGCTCAGTTGGTTAACCATCTGCCTTCAGCTCAGGTCATGATCCCTAGGTCTTGGGATCAAGCCCAGCATCAGGCTTTCTGCTCAGCGGGAAGCAGGCTTCTCCCTCTCCCACTCCCGCTGCTTGTGTTCCCTCTCTTGTGGTGTCTCTCTCTGTCAAATAAATAAAATCTTAAAAAATTATATTGTGGGGACGCCTGGGTGGCTCAGTTGGTTAAGCGGCTGCCTTCGGCTCAGGTCATGATCCCAGCGTCCTGGGATCGAGTCCCACATCGGGCTCCTTGCTCGGCAGAGAGCCTGCTTCTCCCTCTGCCTCTGCCTGCCTCTCTCTCTGCCTGTGCTCGCTCTCTCTCTAACTAATAAATAAATAGAATCTAAAAAAATATATATATATTGTGCTGAGATGCCTGAATACATTAGAATGTTATAAGGATTAACGAAGTTAGAGGAGGGCTAACTAACTTAGTTTGGGTAGTTGGGTCGTCGGAGACGCAAACATTTTGCTGCAGACCAAAGAATGGGAAAAAAAATCTAGTAATAAAATAATGAAAATGGGGAGGCCAGAAGGAGCATTCTCCATACAGGGAGTGTGTACTAAGGCCCTTTGGCAGTAGTAAGTTTAGTATTTTCTGGAAACTGAATGGAGGCTGGGGTGTAGACCTAGGGAGCCAGGGGAAGAAGGACATGAAGTAAGGTTGAAGTAGGTGATTTTAAATGCAGTAGGAAGCCAATGAACCTAAAAAGGCAGTGGAGAGAAGTGACATTTTTAAGCATCATTCTGGCTATTAGCTAAAGAGTTTATCAGAGGGGCAACAGTGCACGTGAGTTGCAGACCATTTAAGAGGTCACTGCAGGCAAGTAACACAGGGTGGTAATTTGGACTAAGGTAGTGGCAGTGGAGATGGAATGACCAGGATATGAGAGTAGCTGGAGGTAGAAATGTCAAGGCTTGGTGCTGACAGATGGATGTGAGAATGAGGAAGAGAGAGCAATCAAGGTATTAAGGTTGATTTGTACTTGAATTTCTGGCTTGAGCATTTAGATGGAGGGATGGTGGTACCTTTTACCAAAATGCAGATGGCCTTTAAAAAAGAAGACCAAACAGAGGACTTGCAGGATGGGAACAATTTATGAAGCAGTGTCATAAGCTCTGGGAGTGTAGGACTGGGGAATGTCAGAAGAGAAAGAATGTATGAAAGTGTGCAGAGGTTGGTAATTCAAGCCGCTAAAGAAGCATGCAAGGATCACCAACCAGTGCAGCGCACTTCCACTCTTTGCAGATGACATATATGCAGAAAACTTAAAGACTCCACCAAAATACTACTAGAACTGATAAATGAATTCAGTAAGGTTGTAGGATACAAAATCAGTATACAGAAATCCATAGCATTTCTAAGTACTAATAATGACATAGCAGAAAGAAATAAAGAAAATAAATCTATATTTGCATCAAAAAGAATGAAATGCCTAGGAATAAATTTAACCAAGGAGGTGAAAAACCTATACTTTGAAAACTATGAAACACTGATGACAACTGAAGACAACACAAACGGAAATATATTCCCTGTCATGGATTAGAAGAGCAATTTTTAAAAAAAGATTTTATTTATTTATTTGATAGAGATCACAAGTAGGCAGAGAGAGAGGGGGAAGCAGGCTCCCCACTGACTAGAAAGCCCGATGTGGGGCTTGATCCCAGAACCCTGGGAACATGGCCTAAGCCAAAGGCAGAGGCTTAACTCACTGAGCCACCCAGGAGCCCCAGAAGAGCAAATATTTTTTAAATGTCTATACTGCCCAAAGTAATCTACAGATTCAATGCAATCCCTATGAAAATACCAAGAGCATTTTTAAAGAACTAGAACAAATAATCTTGAAAGTTGTATGGAACCATACAACACCCCAAATAGCCAAAGCAATCTTGAAAAAGACAAACACAACTGGAGGTATCATAATTCCAGACTTAAAAAATATACTACATAGACATTTCTGCAAAGAAGACATCCAGATGGCCAACAGACACATGAAAAAGTGCTCCACATCACTGGGCATCAGGAAAATACAAATCAAAACCACAATGAGATACCACCTCACACCAGTCAGAATGGCTAAAATGAACAAGTCAGGAAATGACAGATGCTGGCGAGGATGTGGAGAAAGGGGAACCCTCCGACACTGTTGGTGGGAGTGCAAGCTGGTGCAACCACTCTGGAAAACAGCATGGAGGTTCCTCAAAAAATTGAAAATAGAGCTACCTTATGACCCAGCAATTGCATTACTGGGTATTTACCCTAAAGATACAAACGTAGTGATCTGAAGGGGCACATGTACCCGAATGTTTATAGCAGCAATGTCCACAATAGCCAAGTTATGGAAAGAACCTAGATGTCCATCAACAGGTGAATGGATAAAGAAGAGGTGGTATATATATATAATGGAATACTATGTAGCCATCAAAAGAAATGAAATATTACCATTTGCGACGTGACATGGATGGAATTCGAGCGTATTGTGCTTAGTGAAATAAGTCAACTGGAGAAAGACAACTATCACATGATCTCCCTGATATGAGGAAGTGGAGATGCAACGGGGGTGGGGGTTAAGGGGGTAGGAAAAGAAAAAATGAAACAAGATGGGAGGGAGACAAACCAAAGGAGACTCTTAATGTCATAAAACAAACTGGGGGGGGGGGTTGGGAGAGAGTGGGGGGGTTACATTATATGTTTAAATAAAAATAAAATTAAAATTAAAAATATATATATACTACAAAGCTACAGTAATCAAACAGTATGATACTGGCATAAAAATAGACTCACAGGGGTGCCTGCTTCCCTTCCTCTCTCTGCCTGCCTCTATGCCTACTTGTAATCTCTGTCAAATAAATAAATAAAATCTTTCAAAAAAAAATAGACTCACAGATTAATGGAGTAGAGAGCCAAGAAATAAACCCACAATTATATGGTCAATTAATCTTCAACAAAGGAGGCAAGAATATGCAATGGAAAAAAGACAGTCTCTTTAACAGTGTTGGGAAAACTGGACAGCTATGTGCAAAAGAATAAAACTAGACTACTTTCTGTCACCATACATAAAAACAAATTCAAAGCGTTTAAAACCTAAACATGAGACCTAAACATGAGATAAAACCATAAAAATCCTACAAAAGAATAAGCAGGCGGGAATCTCTCTGACAGCAGTTGTAGCAACATTTGTCTAGATAGGTCTCCTAGGGCAAGGGAAAAAAAAAAACAAATTTTGGAATTCCATAAAAATAAAAACTTCTATGCAGCAAACAACAGTAAAACAAAAAAACCCTACTGAATAGAAGATATTTGCAAATGATATATCCAATAAGGAGTTACTACCAAAGATATATACAGAACTTCTACAACTCAACACAAAAAACAAATACTCTAATTACAAAATGGGCATAAGACATCAAGAGGCATTTCTCCAAAGAAGACATCCAGATAGCCAACAGACTGAAAAGATGCTCAAACATCACTGATCATCAAGAAAATGCAAATCAAAACTATAATGAGATGGTACCACCTCACACCTGTCAGAATGGCTAAAATCAAAAGTCCAAGAAACAAGTGTTGCTGAGGAAGTAGAGAAAAACAAACCCCCTTGCACTGTTGGTGGACAAGCAAACCGGTGTAGCCACTGTGAAAACAGTATGGAATTACCATATGACCCAGTAATTCCACAACTGGGTATTTACCCAAAGAAAATGAAAATACTTATCCGAAAAGATAGAGGCACCCCTCTGTTTACTGAAGCACTATTTACAATGGCTAAGATTCGGAAGCAGTCCAAGTGTCCATTGATAGATGAATGGATAAAGATGATGTGGTATAGATATATAATGGAATATTACTAGCCATAAAAAAGAATGAAATCTTGCCATTTGCAAAAATATGGATGGATCTAGAATGTATATTAAGTGGAATTAAGATAGAGAAAGAAAAATACCACGATTACATTCATATATGGAATTTAAAAAACAAAACAAACAGAGAAAAAAGATAAAGAAGAAACCAGACTCTTAAATACAGAGAACTGGTGATGGGTTGAGATGGGTCAGGGGATGGGTGAAATAGGTGAAGGGAAAAAGCACACTTATCATGATAAGCACAGAGTAATACACAGAATTGTTGAATCACTATATTGTATACCTGAAACTAATGTAACACTGTATATTAACTATACTAGAATTAAAATTTTAAAAAAATTTTAAGTTATAAAAAAGGTAACATTTCATTATCAAATACATACTCAAATAGGGGTGGGGAATCAGGGTACAAGCCTAAATTCTAATTCCAGTTCCACCTTTATTACCAGAATAGATTGCCCAGATTAAATAATTTTCCTCAAAAACAAAAACGTTTCTACTTTTTCAGTTTAAAATATCTAAGCATAATTAATTAGAAATGTGATGAGACACTGACTGTCCATTAGTGAAAACATCATTGCAACAATTATACTGAACACTATTTCAGGAGCTCTGAATTTTAAAGCAAACAATATTAAACAAGAATATAACACAAGTTTTCAATTTTAGATATGTTGTTTTTATTCAAAAGATAACTGCTTGACAACCTACGTCACAAAGTTTGAACCAAACCACCAGTCCACTGAAACAGCCCTGTGAGGTTTGTATCCGCACAGCCACAGGGACTGACAAAGTCCTTTAGTCCCTTGTTGCTCTCAAATGCTGAGAATTGTCATAGCTGAAACCACTGTTCTGGTGGGCAGTAAGAATAATTGTTTCCACCATCTTGTTCCCCACAGAGCTGCCCGAAGTTATCTTCTGCCCCTGGGGGGCTGGACCATCTGTTTTTGTGAAAGTTACAGTATCCCAGTTTACAAAAATCCAAATTGTTCCTTTGATTTATATTATCTAACTGAATCATAGAAGTATTACTACGATGTTTAAAACACTGATCGACTCTACTTGCTTTAAATACTTTCTTAGATCTCTTTCACATTTATTTTCAGTGATCAGTAAGGATGATATAATAAGCAGGCCTAAAATTCTGAGATGTCCACATGTTCCCTTTTCAGTTTAATAAGACTTCACATTATATAGTGTTTTTGTATGTTACAAAAGTTAGTACAGTACACCTCTACTGGGAAAGTCTTAGA
>RCUC01052445.1:0-10261 GCA_003697995.1 Taxidea taxus jeffersonii | reverse complement strand
ATCACTGTGCCAGAGGGACAACATTCTCTTGTCCCTTAGCCCTGGAGCTGGCTTAATGAGAGGAGATGGATCAAAGCACAGCAAGGGACAGCATTGGGAGGGATGGTTCCCCAGCTTCAGTCAGGCACAGTGAGCAGAGCTAGGAGGAATGGGTAACAGATGAGGTAAAATTGCAGTGGCCCCTGAAACCATATGACGCTGCTCGGTTCCTTCCAGCGGGCAGTGGGGCCATGGGACTGTGTGCAAGAGATGATCCCTAGTGGAGACTCGGAGGGCAACAGAGGACAAGGACACTGCCTTGGGTCAGTTGTATTAATGCAAGTGACATTGTTGCTGAAATTAAGATCCTGTCTCTACAAATAAGGAATACTTGAGAGGGGCACCTGGGTGGCTCAGTCGGTTAAGCTGCCAACTCTTGGTTTTGGCTCAGGGCATGATCTCAGGGTCATGAGATCGAGCCCCGTGCCCAGCTCTGCACTCAGCGGGGAGTCTGCTTGAGATTCTTCCTCCCTCTTCCCCTCCCCGCTCCCTGCTCATGCCATTTCTCTCTCTTTCTAATAAATAAGTAAATATTAAAGAAATAATACTTGAATGTGAATAATGAGGTGACAGGACTTAGGTAAGTGGTTAAAAGTGGCAGCTGTGGGGTGGGGGTCTTAGTGAGGAGGGGGGAGTTGAGTGTGACCCCAGGTGCAAAGCTTGGACAACAAACAAATACTGAGCATGGACTGGGGTCCAGGAACAGAAGCTGCTCTGGACAAGGGGAGAGTGAGTTCTGTGACATCACTGTCTGTACCTGCATGACATCCCGAGTACAGTGGATACGTAGGTACTTAGGGTCCCTCAAGGTGGGACCCAGGTTTGTGTGGCTCTGGCTACACATTCATTTGGGATGAGCCCTGCTAAGCAAAGAGATGGAATGTTAAGGAAGACCTATTCCTGTTTCTCGAGGAGCCTGTGAGTCACAAGGGATGGGGGCTATGTCCACAAACAGTAGGCAGCAACAGAGCTAGAGAAAGGGTACCCACAGGAGATCCTGCCTCTGCCTTGGAGTTACCCCAAGAACCAGGGAAGGCTTTCCTCATGAGGAAACCTTGAGAATCAGTCAGAGACAAAATATTTCAGGAGATGATGAGACTCAGAATAAATTAACTTCTAGATAAGTCATAATATTGTCTGGTTATCTGTGTTCTCCTTATTCAGTTGGCCTCCTCTATACAAAAATAACTGGCAGCTGGATTCTCTCACAAGGGACTGAGAACCAGGACTAGCTACCCAGGACTGAAGTGAGCAGCCCATGGAGTGACTACAGGGGGAATGTAGTTTGTGATATCTGCAAGTGTTGGCTTTCTATACAAAGAGTCAGCAATGGCTCTGTGGGATCTCCTCAAGGAATAAGACTGAGCATTCCTGGGGGAGAGGGCTCCTCTGACCAAAGACCCTGAAAAGTGAGCCACCACAGGAGCTCACTGAAAGCCAACCCTACCTCCTCCTTTCAGTTTTCACAGAAAGAGTAGAGAAGAGATACCAGTTGGAGAGCTGGTCCCTGGTTGGCAGGGGAGCAGAGAGGCCAAGTCTGTGCAGGTCAGGCCGCTGTCGAAGCACTCTGGAAGGAGCTTCTTGTGGAAGGCCCTGTAAAAAGCCAAAGCACTTGATTTAACCCCAGAGCTCCAGTGAACCTTTGGTGTTCTCCATCTCCAGAAAGGCACCACCCAGGGACTTATGAGGTGCTCCTTAGCACGGCCTAAGGAGAAATAAAAAAGTTTACTTCAGGACTGAAAGCAGTCCGGAAACCCCCGAGAAGTGCTGCCTGTCACCACGAGGAAACTCAAAACAGGAGGCAACATGTTTGTGTTGGGCAGATGGGAAATGGCTCTCTGTATTTCCATAGGTGATTATAACATCATCAAGGAAATGTGAGAAAGCCATTAGTGTTGCATGAATACCCACTAATCTGTCTGTTTTTAAGTTCGAATGGATTAAACCACAGTTTCATGCATCATTTTTCAGAGTAGGCATAAGTGACATTTGACTTTTGCTAATTCACCGTTCATTTAAATATGTTACTCTTGAATATGTCATTTTTAAAAAGATTTTATTTTTAAGTCCTCTCTACACCCTTCATGGGCCTCGAACTCACAACCCTGAGATCAAGAGCCTCATGCTCCACTCACGTGCCCTGTTCATGAGCCATTTCTAATTTATCTCTAAATTAAGACTAACATAATAAATACACGGGATACTGATATTTCAGAGAAAAGAGCTTGGCCGTGACTAATATTGTAATTATACAAACCAAAGTTCTTGTCATAATCCGTAGGGTTTGTCAATATTTATTTGAATGGTCAACTGTACGGAGGATGTGTATTGACTTGCAGGCCAAGGGTGCTAGGAAAATAAGGAAGCACAGCGCTTCCTTTCTTCTGTGAGATCTGTGCAAGCGCTGTCTGTGGGGAGCTCTTGGCTGCTCAGCAATTACACTGTTCTATGTATAGCTTTGTTGATCTTCATGGTTCTCTAAAAGGCACACACCCAGGGTTTTGTTTCAAATGAATAACGTCAACAGACAAACTGTCTAATAAACCTGAAATGTTGGCCTGGGGATGGAGAGAAAGGGGAGATCTTTGGGTGATTTAGGTCGTTTTTCTTCTTGACTTTGGGGTCCTTCTGTCTCAGACTGATTGGAATCTCCTTCTTGTGTTCAACTAATGAGCGTGTGGTATGCTGGCTGGAATGGGGTAATTACTACCTCTTGCATTTGAGAGAACGATGGTGTCTTACCCTTGAGAGAGACTGTGGGTTAGATGAACTGGCCCATTTACAGCTCTAAAACTATCATTGGCTTTATTCCTATGTGGATCTCTTAGGGTCACACTGAAAAACGCCACTTAGCAGTTCTAAGTCACCTAACTGTGATCTTAATTGTGTGTAGGTTAGTAGAAGACCACATCTTTGCAAATGAATGCCACCAAACAGTTTGGACCTCCTCTAAATAAGAAATTCCAGCTAGCATTTTTTGTAACAGCTAGCAACTATCGTTGGTTTTAAGTGTTTTAGCTCCCTTAATCCTCACGGAAACCTTGCAACTAAGGCCAGAGAGACCCAGCAACTGGCTTCAGGTCACACAGGAGTTAGCATATGGTGCCACTGGGGGAGGAAGCCAGGCAGCGTGAGAACAGTCTTTGCTCTTGACTGCTACACTAAATTGCTTCTAGGTTGTACTGTCTATTCTGTGTGCACCAACCTGCTTCCTTCTTCCACCATTTGTAAACATACATAAAAGATGGTTGAATAGCCCGTTCTCACATGGGGAGCCAACCCAGTTCTCTTAAACTGGATGGGCTCATGGATCTGAAAATATGTCCAGGACTATGGGAAATGCCAAGGGTACCATCTTTCCCATGGGCAGAAAACCAGGCAATGTGATGGGGCAGAGGATTTGCTTCAGCTGGGAAGCCTGCACTCCACTCCTGGTTCTTTTCCAGGCCAGCTGTGTGACCATGGAGGACTCACTACCCCTGCTGGGCAACGATTTCCTGGTGTGTCCAGTAAAGAGCTGGTCCATGAAAATCCTCCACTCCCTTCAGGCTCAAACACTCTGTAAGTCCGTAGCACAAGGTTTGAGGGATTTGACAACATGTAAAGAAAGCAGGTGGCAGTTAAGGAAGGTTAATAGCCTAAACAGTAAGTTTGACAGAAGTGTCCCATTTCCTGTCCACAAATCCATCTCCCGCTGAGGGACAGTCATTGGCGAGGACTGATCAAACCTTATTGGAGTGTTAGAAGCTGTGAAACTACTTCTTTCTAAAGGCTTAGTTAATAGTTTGGTATTGGAAGAAGTCGAAAAACAGAAATGGAGACTCCAAGATCTGACATGAGAATATAGACATGGAGATTTCTCTACAGACCCGAATAATCGGTGGGAGAGTACTTTGAACATGAAGATGATTAGAATCATGTCCATGCAAAACACTTAGTTTCTTGTATGTTCTGCTGACTTTAAAATGATTCAATGTGCTGTTGTCTTCCAAAACAAGTCAATATTCCTAAAGGGTCCAAGGAGAAGGTGTATCTTCCTTGTAAAACATTATCACGTAACACTTTCTTCAACCTTTGGATCTACTTCACTCACTAGGTAGCTTATTATGAAACAGCTACAAGCTCCAATTCTGGAGAAAGGCTTCATTTAAGAAAACTGAAGGATTTGTAAGCTCAACCCTCATGTTCTGCTACAATTTTTTTTTTTTTTTAAGATTTTATTTGACAGACAGAGATTACAAGTAGGCAGAGAGGCAGGCAGAGAGAAAGAGAGGAGGAAGCAGGCTCCCTGCTGAGCAGAGAGCCCGATGCGGGAATCGATCCCAGGACTCTGGGATCATGACCTGAGCTGAAGGAAGACGCTTTAGCCCACTGAGCCACCCAGATGCCCCTCTGCTACAATTTTAAAACTATGATTAAATGTAAAGCTATATCGCTTTTTAACCAAAACCATTACCAATGGTAGCCTTGATTCTCTTAAATGTTTTTTTGAACAAGAGTTTTTTCTGATGTTTTACACCAAAGAGTGCTGAAGTTTGGCATAGGGACTTATTAAATAAATGCCTCAGATGGAAGAAATGGAATTAACAACTGGGGTCCTAGAGGCCTCTCATCAGTACCCTAAACCAAACTCAGAATTATTGGAACTATTTCATGGAACAATTGAGGTGTCGGCCGATTTTGTTGCTAGGAAGACACATACATCCAGAAAAGACAGTTTCCTATTGTACTGTGGAGGCTCTGGCCTTTTGACCCGGAAGTGCCTTTCAGAGAAAGCCTGCATAGATCTGGAGTCAGGGTGGACACACACTTGAGAAACAATATAAAGAAGGCGGCATGAGCGTGGGCTCTGAGAAGAATCGAGAAGCCACATCCTGTCAGGGTTTCCTCTCATTCCTGTATTTCTTTTTCCCCATAGCTCCTTATTGGCAGCAAATTGACTATTCTTTGGTACTGTTCTCCGCACACTCTTTCCCACAATGCTTTCCCTTTTTATTTCTCTATCTCCCTCATCCGCCTCTCGGACCATTTCCGCTGACTACCTCACCTGGTTTTCCTTCTCTTATCCCATGAGTTCTTTCATCCCAGGATCTTTTTCCCTCGGAATCCTGGTCCTCATTGCTAATCTAGGAGGGGAGGCAAACGAAAGCGCAGGAACAATCCTAGATTTCTCGGTGAGAAGGAAATTTCATTTCATCTGCCTCACCCAATTTATGTCTTTTGTGATTCTTTCTCTCAAGGAGAAAGCAATTCCATATTCTCATCTTGACTGAAGTGTGAAGAGGAACGGATTCCTCTGCTGTTGGTTCAGTGAGGAAACAAGGGAGCACTGTGTTGATGTACCCCGCACGCCCAGCTAATCCAGTTGTACCCCTGTCAGTGAGCCTGGAAGCTGCCAGGCCCAGAGGAGGCACAGCCCCCCACTCACAGTCTCCTGGGGAAACAGACATGTAAACAAATATCCACAATACAGCAAGATGTGATAAGCGCTGATTCAGATGGATTTCTGAGTTTACAAGATAAAGTAAGCAAATGTGCCTTGGGCTGAGAGAGAGTGAAGATCCCAGAGAGAATGTGACCTTTAAGAAGAAACCTGGAAAAAACAATGAAGAAAAAGATAGACAGGATGACTTGTGCTGATGAAGAGAGGTATGGATACACTCTGGACAGAGCGCACCGCCTCACCGAAGGCACAGTGGCACCACAAAGCATGGCTAAGATATAAGATCTAAGTTGGGGGTAGCAAGAGACCCAGCTGGAAAAGAAGGTCAGTAGGGCCAAGTAATGAAGGACTTCATGCACCATAGGCTGGTTAAGAAGCGTCAAATTCTCCTGTAGGTGAGGAGAAAGCGTGGAAGTTCTTTAAAAAGCCAAAGTGACAAAGGACAGGTGTTGGTCACTGTTGGAAAAATATCTCTGAAAGGCGAAGTCTGCTGATCAATGGGGCAGTTGCAGTAGTTCAGGAAAGGCGTGGTGTGAACATGAACAAGGGGAGGAAAAGCAAGGATAGATAGGAGAGCAGTTCTGGAGCTAGAACTGAGTTTGTAGATGTATGGATTGTGTATGTTGGGGTGGGGGTCGGAAGAGGGGGACTCGATAACTTTACAAGTTTATAATCGCTGTTTTAAGGATTTCGAAACTTGTTTCATTTTTTCAAAGATTTTATTTATTTATTTGAGGTACATGAGAGAGAGCTCATGCTGGGGGGTAGGGCAGAGAGAGAAGGAGAAGCAGGGTCCCCAAAGAGTAGAGAGCACAAAGCAGGGCTCAATCGCAGAACCCTGGGATCATGACCTGGGCCAAAGCCACCCAGGTGCCCCTCTGAACTTGTTTCAAACAAATAGATAATAATGTTATTAACCCAAACGAAAGATTGAGTTTGGGAAAGGTAAGTTCTTGAGGTTTAGTTGGATATGTTCACATTGAGATGCTTGTGGGACCTTAGCAGTCTTTTGGAAATAGGACTCACAAGCTCAGGAAATGCAATGCAGTTTTGGGTGTCATTGACCTATTGGCAACAACTGAAGCCAAAGATTTGAATGAGACAACCCCAGGGAACTACATAGAGCAGTTGGAGAAATAAACTAGGTTGGAACCCTGAGAATCACAGATCTGTAAGGGCAAGGAGGAAACAAAGGGGAGTAGAAAGGCAAAAAGAAAGAGATAATGAAAGGGTTGGTGTCTCAAACATCAAAGGGAGGAAGATTTTTAGGGAGAGAGAGGACACAATGTCAGAGGCTCAAGGGTGGTCACATAAGATAAGAAACGGACGCTGAATTGGATTTTGAAAGGCAGAATTTGTGTGAATCTTACCAAGACAGCTTCAGAAAAGTAGAAGAGGAAAGCAGCATTGCCAGAAAGTTGAGAGATGAGTGATTTGAGGAAGTTGGCCATAATGGGTATATAGACCAGCCTTTTTCAAGCTCTTTGGTGTTCAAAATGCTTTACACTCCATGGTTATTGAGAATCACCAAAAGGTTTGGTGTATGTGGATTAGATCTATCAGTAGCAACTGTGGCAAAAATTAAAATAGAACTTTTCAAAGTAGTTATTAATCCATTGAAAACTAACAGATCTGTTCTAGGCAACAAAAATACTATGTTTTTTTGTGTGTGGAAAATATGTATTCCCAAACATAGGAGTTCCTTTGGGTTTAGTGAAAATGTTCTAAAAAGGATTGTGGTGATGAACACAACTGTGTGAATATACTCACAAACATTAAATTGTATACTCTAAATGGGTGAAGTAATTGTAAGGTGTGTGAATTATATTGCAATGAAATGGTTAAAAAAAGGAAAAGAGTAAAAGCACAGGGTATTTAATATATATTTATGGGATGATAAAGTACCAAGTAGTAAATGCTTATTGAGTAATTTAGTAAAACTAATAACTTAATCTCACTCTACTCTCAAACACACACACGCACACACACACGCACACATAAATACAAACAAAAAATTTGAGGCTCTTCTCCTTGGGGTTAAGCGTGGGCCTTTGAAAAAAGAGATTTCCTACTTTTTCTTGTGGAAATAAAATAATAGTATAGGATTTTAACCCCCTTCCCTATCTTTTTAAAAAACGAGTTTGTTGAGGTATGATTTGCTTGTCCCAGATATTTCATATAAACGGAATCATACAATTCATAGTCCTTTGTGAATGGCTTCTTTCCATTACCCATAATGTATTCAAAGTTTCATCCATGTTTTAACATGTATCAGTATTTTATTTCTCTTTATTGCAGAATAATAATTCATTGTTTATATACCACATTTTCTTTGTTCATTCGTCAGTTGGTGGACATTTGGGTCTTTCCACTTTTTGTCTACCACAGTGCTGCTATAAACACTCGTGTGCAAGTTTTGTGTGGATGTATGTGTTCATTTTTTTTCATGGATATATACCTATGAGTAGAATTGCGGGCACCTGGATCGGGGTGCTTGGATGGCTCAGTGGGTTAAGCCTCTGCCTTCGGCTCAGGTCATGATCTCGGGGTCCTGGGATGCAACCCCGCATCGGGCTTTCTACTCAGCAGGGAGCCTGCTTCCCCCCCCCACCCCGCCTGCCTCTTTGCCTGCTTGTGATCTCTGTCTATCAAATAAATAAATAAAATCTTACAAAAAAAAAGAATTGCTGGATCATATGTTAACTCCACGTTTATCTATTTGAGGAACTGTCAAACTATATCTGAAATAGCAGAACCATTTTATATTTCCACTGTTAGTGTGGATTTCTTCACATTTTTGTCAGCATCTATTATCTGTCTCTTGATTAGAGCCACCCTCCTGCCTATGAAGAGGTATCTCATTGTGGTTTTGATTTGCATTTCCCTCATGACTAATGATCCTGAGCATCTTTTTATGTTTTTATTGGCCATTTGTATGTCTTCGTCTTCTTCTTCTTTTTTTTTTTTAAGATTTCATTTATTTATCTGACAGAGAGAGAGAGAGATCACAAGTAGGCAGAGTGACAGGCAGAGAGAGAGGGGGAAGCAGGCTCCCCACTGAGCAGAGAGCCTGATGTGGGGCTCCATCCCAGGACCCTGGAGATTATGACCTGAGCCAAAGGCAGAGGTTTAACCCACTGAGCCACCCACGTGCCCTTGTATATCTTCTTTAAAGTAGTTTTTTTTTTTTTTAAAGATTTTGCTTATTTATTTGACAGACAGAGATCACAAGTAGTCAGAGAGGCAGGCAGAGAAAGAGGAGGAAGGGAAAAGGGCTTCCTGCTGAGCAGAGAGCCCGATGTGGGGCTCGATCCCAGGACCCTGGGATCATGACCTGAGCCGAAAGCAGAGGCTTTAACCCACTGAGCCACCCAGGTGCCCCTTTAAAGTAGTTTCTATTCGGATTCTTTATCCATATTTTATTTATTTATTTATTTATTTATTTAAAGATTTTATTTATTTATTTGTCAGAGAGAGAGGGAGAGAGAGAGAAGGAGCACAGACAAACAGAGTGGCAGGCAGAGGCAGAGGGAGAAGCAGGCTCCCCACTGAGCAAGGAGCCCGATGTGGGACTCGATCCCAGGACGCTGGGATCATGACCTGAGCCGAAGGCAGCCGCTTAACCAACTGAGCCACCCAGGCGTCCCTCTTTATCCATATTTTAATTGGGCTGTCTTTTCTTTTTTATTCTTTTACTGTGGTACAATATATGTAACATAAAATTTATTGTTTTAACCATTTTTAAGTATACAGTTCTGTGGCAGTAAGTACATTTAAGGTGTTGTAAGATGGGGGCACCTGGGTGGCACAGTCAGATGAGCAAGCAGCTCTTGGTTTTGGCTCAGGTCATGATCTCAGGGTCATGGGATAGAGCCCCATGGAACTCTGTGTTCAGCGTTGAGATTGCTTGGGATTCTCTCTCCCTTTCCTTCTGCCCCTTTGGCTCATGCTATATGTGTCTCTCTCACTCACTCCCTCTCTCCCTCAAATAAACAAAAAATAAATAAATAAAGTGTTGTAGGACTTTTTCATCTTCCCCAACTGAAACTCTTTGTCCACTAAAAAATGACTTACCCTCCCCTTCCTCCTGCTCCTGGAAACCACAATTCTACTGAATGTCTTCATGAATTTGACTACTGTAGGTACTTTGTGTAAGTACTATAGGTACTTTGTATAAGTATATAATACAAGAAGACAATGTTTGTCTTTTTGTGACCGGCTTATTTCACTTAGCATAATATCTTTAAGGTTGTCTATGTTGAAACATTTGTCAGAATATTCTTTTTAAGGCTGAATAATATTCGACTGTATGTATATACCACATTCTGTCCATCCACTCACCCGTCCATGAACTTTTGGTTGACTTCCACTTTTGGTTATTGTGAATAATGCTGGCATGGATATCATGCACAATAAATATCTGTCTGAGTCTGTACTTCCAATTCTTTGGGGAATATACGTAGAAATGGACTTGCTGGATCATATTGTAATTCCTTAAGTGTTTGAAGAATCACCATGTGGCCGTACCATCTTATATTTTCCACAGTGGCCGTACCATCTTATATCCCTACCCACAATGCACAAGAATTCCAAATTCTCCACATCCTTCCCAACATTTGTTGTTTTCTGGCTTTGTTTTGTTTGTTTGTTACAATAGCCATCCTAATGAGTTTAAAGTGGTATCTCATAGTTTTGAATTGCATTTCCCTAATGAATTAGTGATGGTGAGCATCTTTTCATGTGCTTACTGGACATTTTGTGTATCTTCTTTGAAGAAAT
>RCUC01052433.1:0-15105 GCA_003697995.1 Taxidea taxus jeffersonii | reverse complement strand
AGATTCCAGTCTCTCATGGTTTGTATCCCCCTCCAATTTCCCCCAACTCACTTCTCCTTTTCATCTCCCAGTGTTCTCCATGTTATTCCTTATGCTCCACAAGTAAGTGAAACCATATGATAATTGACTCTCTGCTTCACTTATTTCACTTGTATCACCCAGTCTCATCCATGTTGATACAAAAGTTGGGTATTCATCCTTTCTGATGGAGGCATAATACTACATTGTATATATGGACCATATCATCTTTATCATTTGTCCATTGAAGGGCACCTTGGCTCTTTCCACAGTTTGGCCACTGTGACCATTGCTGGTATGAACATTGGGGTACATATGGCCCTTCTTTTTGCTACGTCAGTATCTTTGGGGTAAATACCCAGTAGTGCAATTGCAGGGTCGTAGGGAAGCTCTATTTGTAATTTCTTAAGGAATCTCCACACTGTTTTCCAAAGTGGCTACACCAACTTGCATTCCCACCAACAATGTAAGAAGGTTTCCCTTTCTCCATATCCTCTCCAACACATGTTGTTTACTGTCTTGTTAATTTTGGCCATTCTAACTGGTGTAGGGTGATATCTCACCATTCTAACTCGTGTAAGGTGGTTTTGATTTGAATCTCCCTGATGGCTAGTGATGATGAACAGTTTTTCATGTGTGTGTTGGCCATTTGTATGCCTTCTTTGGAGAAATGTCCGTTCATGTCTTCTGCCCAGTTTTTGACGTGATTATCTGTTTTGTGTGTGTTGAGTTTGCCTGGAGCACACAGAGGGGAGATTATTCCCTCTTCTTGGAGCAGATGCCTCTCCAGGTTCAAAGGAGTCAGCATGAGCCATTTCCCTCCCCCAACTCAGCATAAACACAGAGCCACCTGCAAAAACAGCTCAGCCCTGACACTGGTTGCCTAGCCTGCACTCTCCTGTGACTGCCTGTCCCTTCTTAAACTTCCTGCAGTGTCAGCACTGCAAGACCCTCCCCCCAGAAGAGTAGTGCTGGCCCCTGCCCACGCCACATCCCTAAAGCCTGGAGTTTTAAAAGTTGGGCTGCCTGGAATACAACCCAAAGTGCACAGCACTGCTCCTGGAAAAACACAGAGGCAGAGAGTGGGAAAATAGCAGTCTGAAAAACGCCTGGGACATACAGCAGGGAGATTATTTGCACTTCTCAGAGTGTTCCCCTGAGATGTAGCATGCGTGGTGGTGCCTCTGCAGGGACAAAAGAGTTAGCTGCTGCCTTTTCCCTCCCCTGCCCCTCAGCATAAACACAGAGCCATCTGTGGTAGGTAAGCAGCACAGCACCAACACTGGCTGCCTACCCTGCTTATACCAGGTCCCATAATCCTACACTCTGGTGGTGTTGCCCTTCTTGGTAATGCTTGCCTCAGTCCCAGGGCAGCAGGTTCTTTACCCAGAAGACCAGCAGAAACTCCTTTCCACACAATGTCTTCCCACTGGAGAGTTCTACAGGGGCTCAGTTCTAGTGGAAGTAATATCAGATCTCATTTAACAAGCAGACCAGAGCACACCTAGTTAAAACTCACCACATACTGACCAAGGACCAAAGACTGCCCATGGCAGGCAAGAAGAGCCTCTGCAGATGACTGGCCCCAAAGGATAGAGCACCCAAAACTCAGCAGCAGAGTGCATGTAGCACACTCTGGGGACACTCCCTGAAGCACCAAATCCTCGCCACTATATGATCTCTCCTTTATAAAACCATTACTCTCAGAAGTAGGAAACATCCTTTCTAACACAGAGAAGAAGGCAGAAACTTAGAGAAAATGCCAAGACAGAGAAATTCATCCCAAATGAAAGAACAAGATAAGGTCACTGCCAGAGATCTAAGTGAAACGGATGTAAGTAACACGCCTGATGGAGAATTTAAAACAACAATCGTAAGGATATTTGCTGGGCTTGAGAAAAGAATGGAAGACTTCAGGGAGGCCTTTACAATAGAGATAAAAGAGTTAAAAAACAATCAGAGATGTCAGTATACACAGATTGCTATCACGATATTTGTAATTAACATAGTAATTATAGCTAAGACTTTCTAATTTTCACTAAACTTTCCCCTGTTATTTTTTACCATTTTTAATAGGAATTTCCCATTCTGGACATTTCATATAAATAGAATCCTGTAATATGTGGTCTTTTGGGATATGTGGCTCTTTTAGCATAGTTTAGCATAGTTCCTAAGGTTCATTCATGTTGTAGCATGTAACAGTACTTAATTCCCTGTTACTATTTTAAATAGTAATTCATATTACAGATTTTTTAAATTTATTTTACTTATTCATTCACCAGTTGAACGGCATTTGGGTTGTTTCCAGTCTTGGGTTTTTATGGGTAATATATCTATGAAAATTTATGCATAAGTTTTTGGTGATACCATTTCTTTTTAAGAGAAAAAAAATTATACATACCCACAATTTGAATATACTTTTGGTTTTCTTTCTATTTACCTTGCTTTCTAATGATGGGATTTCAAAGTTTAATTTTTTCATAATGAAGAGGGTATATCTTTGATAAACCTCATTACCTGCCTGTTTTATCATTATACAAGTTCTGTGTAGATCCTGCAAATCAATACTCCTACATTATAAAGCAGAATGGCAAAAAAAAAAAAAATTCAGATCAATTGATAAAAATTTATTATCCAGACCAAGAAAGCCTTGGCAAAGAAAGATATAAAGAAGAAAATATAAAGAAGAACCAAATGGATTCTTGGAACTGAAAATATATAACTAAAATTTAAGAGCCCAATAGATGGTCTCAACAGCATAATGGAGAAGACAGAAAAATGAGTGAACTTGAGGATAGAACAATAGAAATTACCCCACCTGAACAATAAAGAGAAAATAGATTTTTTTAAGAAATAAACAGAATCAGGGCTCCTGAGTGACTCAGTTTGTAAAACATCTGCCTTCAGCTCAGGTCATGATCCCGGAGTCCCAGGATCAAGCCCACCCTCCCTGCTGAGCAGGCAGTCTGCTTCTCCTCCCCCTGCTGCTTTCCCTGCTGCTTCCCCTGCTTATATACATGTTCTCTCTCTCCCTCACTCTCTTTCTCAAATAGATAAATAAGGTCTTTAACAAAAAATGAACAGAATCTCAGGGACCTACAAGATTTCAACAAAAGACCATTTCTTATTCCTGTTGCTAAGTCCAACTCAGCACCATGGACATTATATATAAAACAAATACCCTGAAAAAGATACAGAGGAGGCAGAAGGACTAGGTATCCTAGGAATGATATGACAATCTGTCCCACGAGTTGTCCATTTGCATCCAGACTGGGTACTAGAGAAGCCAATAACCCAGAAACACCAATGGAAGCAGATAAAAAATGCCCCAAAAGAAACCAGCTCTCTCTAGCCAAAGGTCCAGGAAAGGGGCAACCCTAGCAATGCAGAAACAATAGCTGCCAACCACAATCAAACACCGTTGAGGGAAAAAACCTCCCTGCTTTAGAAAGTCTTGATTTCTATCCTTTCCCACCTTCATTATGGCATCTCTCCCTTTCCCATGCTGAGATGACATCAGGAAAGACCCAGGTAGGAACCTAGCATTTCCATCCCCACCTGAAAGTAATGGACCCACACTGCTGCCCTCCTTGTAGTGTCAGAGGTGTCAAGGAACCCAAAAGAAAGCCAGAGTTTTCATCACCATTCAGCAGTAATGAGGCCACCCCAAACCACAAGGTCAGTGAGACCACACAGGAAAACTAAAATCCACCTCCACCCAAATGAAGCAATGTGAGGAACCTGGACTTCCACCCATACCTGGCAGTACAGAGAGGTACTCCCTTTCCCCTGGCAGTATTGTGTCAAAGGAAATCTGCTAAAACACAAGTTTATACAATATCCACAGTCTTATAATGTAATACCCAAAAAATCTAGGATGAAAAGCATATATATATATCATACCAAGAAACAGGAAAATCTGCACTTGACTGAAAAAGGTGGTCCACAAATGCCAACACCAACATAACAAAAAGGTTGGAATTATCTGACAATAATTTTAAAGCAGCCATCATAAAAACACAGTGTAATAAGTAATTACAAACATACTTGAAACAAAGAATAAAAGGCCTTGGCAAAGAAATAGAAGATGTAAAGAAAAATGAAGTGAAGACCCTAGAACTGAAAATACATAATAACTGAAATTTAAGAGTCCAATGGATGGTCTCAATAGCACAATAAAGAAGACAGAAGAAAGTATCAGTAGACTTGAAGATAAAACAATGGAAATTACCCAATCTTGACAACAAAGAGAAAATAGATTTTTTGAAAAATAAACAGAACCTCAGGGAATTTTAGGACTTTAACAAAAGAGCTAATATTTGGATCATCTGAGTTGCAAAAGGAAAAGAGAAAGAAGGTGGAACTGAAAAAATATTCCCATAAATAATGTTTGCAATTTTCCCAAATTTTGCAAAAGACAAACTACAGATTCAAGAAACTGATTGAACCCCAAGGACAGTAAACTCAAAGAAATTCTCACCAAGATAATTCATTATTAAACTTCAGAAAGCTGAAGACAAAGAAAAAATTTTGAAACAGAAAAGAGAAATGGCACATTACCCATAAGGGGAAGACAATTTGAATTTCTCATCAGAAACCATAGAGGTCAGTGGCGCCTGGGTGGCTCAGTGGGTTGAGCCTCTGCCTTCAGCTCAGGTCATGATCTCAGGGTCCTGGGATGGAGCCCCACATTGGGCTCTCTGCTCAGCGGGGAGCCTGCTTCCCTTCCTCTCTCTCTGCCTGCCTCTCTGCCTGCTTGTGATATCTGTCAAATAAATAAATAAAATCTTAAAAAAAAAGAAAGAAAGAAAGAAACCATAGAGGTCAAAAGGAAATTGCAGCCATTTTTCAAGTGCTAGAAACCAGAGTTCTAATTCAGTAAAAATATCCTTAAGGAATGAAGAGAAACCAAGACATGCTTACATGAAGGAAAGCTAAGAGAATTTATCATCAGCAGACTTACTCTAAAAGAAATTGATAAAGGAAGTTATCTAATAGAAAGGAAATGATAAAAGAAGGAATCTTGGAATATCAGGAAGGAAGAAAGAGCAACAGAAAGACCAAAAGTATGAATAAATAGAGTAGACTTTCCTTCTCTTGAATCTTTAAATGATTTTTGCCAGTTGAAGCAAAAAGTATAATATTGCCGTATGTAATTTTTGATGTGTGTAGAAGAAATATTAAAACAATTATAAATGGGGGAGGTTAAATGTAGCTTTCTACATTTAAACTGGTAAAATATCTACATCAGTAAACTAATCATTATATATGTATAATACCTAGAGCAACCACTAACATACAAAAAGAGATACACTCAAAAGTAATATGGATAAATAAAAATGGAACTCTAAAAACTGTTCAAGTATCCCATAAGAAGGCATGAAAGAGAACATCAAAAAATTGAAAAACAGCTGGAAAATTAATAATATGGCATACTGAACACCTAAGATACCAAAAATTACATTAAATGGAAATGGCCTCCCATACTTTATGATTTAATTTATATAAAATTCTTGAAATGACAAAATTATAGAGACATAGAGATGGTTATCCGGGGTAGGGATGGTTATCCGGGGTAGGGATGGTGTGGGGAAGTGGTAGCCCAAGGGAAATCTTTGTGGAGATTGCACACTCCTGTGTCTTGATTGTGATGATGGTAACACATGTAACATGTAGCACATGTTTTAATTACATGTAACACATGTAATTAAATGACATAACACATTTCCATCAACAGAAAGACACTTTGTCCCCATTTACAGATATTTCTCACTTCTACCCATAGCCCAGAGCAGCCAGTAATCTTTCTGTCTTTAAAGATTTGCCTATTCTTGACATTTCATATAAATGGAATCATTCAATATGGAGTCTTTTGTGTCTGGGTTCATTTATTTAGCATAACGTTTTTGAGGTGTGATGATGTTTTAGCATATATCAGTGCATTGTTCCTTTTTATTGCTGAATAATATTCTGGTGTATGAATATACCATATTTTGTACATTATCCATTCACCAATTGGTGGACTTTTGGGTTTTATGACTAATCCCATTAGTCAAGTGGTCACTACAGTTTTTAATGCACTCTATACAACACAACAGGCATAGTAGCTGTGTATCTGGAAATAATTGCTAAAGAGAAATACATGGGAACTAAATGGTGGGGAACCATAATTCCCAGTGCTATAGCAGACTCATGTCCCTATTTGTAAAACTTAAAGAGTAGACCTGAACAGATACCAAGTCCTATGAATAACATCTATTTATCAACTCATCTATCAACTCATCTATCAATGCTGTAATAATAATAAAAGGTATTGATTACTTATTTTGTGCCAGGCACCATGATTAATGCTTTAAATGAATTATTTATTTAATCCTCACAGTAGCTCTATGAGGTATGTACTATTATTATCCCTGTTTTCCAGGTAGGAATACTGGCATTGAGAAAGGAATAGTAATTTACCAAAGGACACACAATTAGTAAGTAGTACAGCATCCTAACCACCTTGCAGTAATCTTCTTCACTTAATGTTGAAGCCTATCTGTGTGGAGGAACAAAAATGCCAGGCTAAGGAGTTTTGATTCTATTCTATAGAACAGGGAAATGTACTGAAGTTTTTTGAGCAGGGAAATTACATCATCAGAACTGCACACTTCCCTGACATTGCTAAGTCAGATAATTTGGAGGGAGAAGAATGTGATGACAGACAGACCAGTGAGATGGCTCTAAAAATAGTGAAATCAAGAGTTCCTGAGATCCTGATTTAGAATAATGAAAATAGGAATAGAAAGGAAGGAAATCATTCTCAAAAAGTTTCAGAGGTAGCCCCAAAATAACATAACAATAGGTTGATTGGAGAGGACAAGGAGATAGGCAATTTATTTAATCCTTTAAATGAATAATCTTTTGTAACTATAGAATCCAGTACAGAGCACAGTTCAGCAAAACTTGCATGAAGAAGGAGGAGCAAAAATGACAAGAATTGGCTCTTAGTAAGTGCTTGCTGTGGTCTTGTTTAAATGGGCAACTCAAAATTTTCAAGCCTAGAAAAACTATAGTGTCATTAACAACAATTCTCATAAAAGGAGGGAATGTTAAGTTAGGAATTGTATAAATCCATTCCATTTTAACATACATGGTTGAGGTCCTAGAAAGACATCCAGGTGGTGATGTTCAAAAAGCAGTTATTAATATGACATTGGAGATTAGGAGAGAGGTCAGAATAAGCAAGAGATATAAGCATTCAAGTAGAGGATGTAATCTCTGTCTTGGAATCACTGAGAGAAAGCATTGTGAAAAAGGCAAGGATTATTACTCATATAATGAAATGAGCAAGCTTTAGAAATTATATATTTACAGTTACATAATGGACAAGATAGTCTAGGTCATCTTGAGATGACAGAAAGATCCCCAAATCACAGTGGAGTTTCACATTCCCATTAGTGGTTGATCAGATGAAACTGATCTAAATGTACTTTAAATTAAAATTCAAATGATTGTGATTTAAGTGTCTTGAAGTCTATTATAGTCTTATGGAGAAATAGAATTATTGAAGTAGAATTTTATATATCCCAAGAATTTAAGCTATACTAAATTAAAATTTATCATTTCCATGGTTTGAAAAAACTTATTTTTTAATTTGAGACAAATTATTGAGTTATAATCACTTGGTCAGAATTTGATAAGTATATACTGAATTTTTAAAAATGGGTTTCTCTAAAATATTTGTCTGTCAGGGATCAATCTCCTCTTCTATAAAGTCTTCAAGAGTGTTCAAAATAGTGTTAAGGAATATATTTTATTTCCCCATAAGAAGGAATAACTTCGGTATGAGTGAAAGAAAATCAAGTTATCTTCAAAATATGTATAACCAAGTTATGTTTAAGAGACAAGTCAGTACACAAAATTATTCCTAAATAACTTTGCAGAACAATAAAACAAAGTTTCTGCTTAAAATAATCAGGTTAAGTAGACCCTAGGTTTATAATTTTCTGTCTCAATTGATAAGCTTTCTTGGGATTTCAAATCAATTATTGGAAGCTGCCAGTGAAAAGAGTGATTTGGGATAAACTTCCCTGCTATATTCTTAGCACCCTGCCATAGGAAAATACTTAGGTGCTTGAAGATTCCAATTTGCTATGAAACAATGACACTGAAAAGTTTCAATCTATCCATGTGATTAGACTCTTGGTTTAAAATGTTTGGAGGATCCTTACTGCTTAGAAGACACAGACATTCTTGAATAAAAGTGCACTATGCAGAAGGATTTATTTATTTTAAGAGAGATGCAGGGTTTATTTTAAGTGAGAAAAATACCTTGAAATTCTTTTAGACTGAGTTGACATTTTTACCTTACAAAAGAAGACATTTAGATATTCTCTCCAAATAGCAGTTTTATTCTAATCCTTAGTACCAAATGCTATCATCAAGAACTTTCCTTTCCTGTTAGAGATATTTTTTTTCGATCTCAAGCATAGTCTTTTTAACTCATTCTAAAAATGGAAATTTCTAAATTCAGTTTAAATTCTTAGTACATATATCTTTAATGAACAACTTCCATAATGATTACAGTGTCTCTAGTGGCCCTTGATTTGTCTTAGAAGTCTCTGTTTTTGTTCTTTGCATCCTAGCACCCCTAATGAAATGAATGAATGTATAATCATAGATTGGAGTTTGAGCAAAGTTTGAAATTTAACTCTTAATTTTGTCTGAAAAACATCATGTAAAATTTATCTGTCTAAACCGTTTTATTGTAAAAATGGTTCGAATTATTTTTCATCAAATAAGTTGAGTTATATCATAATTGCCCTCCTCCAATGGTTTTTCAAAATCTCCCTCTAAACACACCAGAAAAGAGTGTTTCTAACATGTTTCTAACAAAAAGTGGAACGTTTGTAAAGGCAGAGAAAAGAAGACAATTGGATGATGCTACCAGTCCCTGCATAATCCAACACAGTCTGGCTGCCAGTGGTGAGGTCCTACCACTTACAGATTCAGCCTCCCCATTCTCACACTAACAAGATCCAAGGTGGACTGTCCATGGTCCTAGCTACTCTAGGCTTTTAGGAATGGCTTGGTTCCTGCACAGCTGGACAGGGAGCCCTTGGACACCTGCATGCCCCTGAACTTCAGCCTTCCCTGTACTCTGCCCTGTGGACCAGTCTGTGTTTCTGTCTGCTGTTCTTGATCCAGGTTCATGCTCCACTTCTCAAAAAGACTGCCACAAGCACCCCACTGATTGAACTAAGCTAGCCCTGCTTTAACCCAGTCAGATCCCCTTCCTCATACAAGTTCTACCAATGAGACTGTAGACTAAATACAAGTTCAAAGTGAATGATAACTACCCTAGCCCTTTCAACAGAATGACATGGCAGCCCATCCTATATTAAGAGTGTTCCCTGTATCTCACCTGTTCCCTTCACAGGGAATCCTTCTGCCTTTGCCCCGGTGAGCCCTGCAGTCTGTCACTCTGCATACACTGGATATGACAGCATATACCAGATGGCCACAAGATTAGCTGGATTTGTGAGTGATTACCAACTAAGTTGCTGATGTGCAAGAGGTAACAGACTGCTAATGCAAGGAGTTGAATATCAGGCTAAGAGATTGAGATCTACTACAACAGAGCTAATACAGATTTTTTAGAAGAAAAAAAAAGGACAAGATAAAAATGGTATTCAAGATGATATGCTAGTGCCAGAATGTAATATAGACAGAGGATGGAAAGGACTGGGGAGGGAAATATAGCATAAAAACAGATCTGTAGTAAACAAATCTTTAATAATTGGCCTAGAATGAAATGGTAGTTCTGTAACAAAAGCAAAAGATACGATAAATTTTAAAGAAAGAATCTCCAGCTATAGCCACTCAGTCAGTGAAATTGCCAAGCACTGTTCTAAGCACGAGAGAGAGAGAAATGAATGAAGCACAGCCTCTGGCCTCCGAGAACCATCATTATAAAGAGGGCGACACAGTCACCACTTTATTCAACACACATTCTCTAGCTTCCTCCCTTCATGCCTTCCTCAGAGAGGTTAGAGAGTCAGATACTCACCTCCCAATCTCTCAAGTCGGTAATTCAGATGATCTTATTTAGGCCAAGACAGTGTAAGGGAAGAACTAAAGGGGCACTTCTAGAAACTTTTGTGCTTTGTTTTTTTTTTTTAATAAAAGAAACAGACATAGCTGATGCCACCCCTTCCTGTCTGGAACATGAAAGTAATACATGGAGCTAGCAGGAGGCAATAGTGTAAAGATAAAACACATACGAAGTCTGGCCAAGGATGAAGACAGAAGGAGAACCTTGATAGCTGTGTATGAGCAACTGGGCTAACCTGGCAACCATCTAACTCTTCCTGTAACATAAGGAAAATTAACTCCACTCCTGATACCAAGTGCTGGAAGAGAACTCTTTGTGGCAAAGCAACCAAATCTCACCTGGAGAATTACAAAGAAAAGGCAAAGCAACCAAATCTGACCCTGGAGAATTACAAAGAAAAGGAGTCTTTTTAAAGATTTTATTATTATTTTAATTTATTTGACAGATCACAAGTAGGCAGAGAGGCAGGCAGAGAGGAGGAAGCAGGCTCCCTGCTGAGCAGAGAGCGCAATGCGGGGCTCTATCCCAGGACCCTGGGATCATGACCTGAGCCGAAGGCAGAGGCCCCAACCCACTGAGCCAATTTTGAGTGGTTCATAGGATCTGTGAGAGGTCTAAAGAATAAGGCTCAAACTTAAGATTCCAGAAACAACATACAAAACCTTTCATAGTACCGGCCTAATGAGGGGGTACCTGGTGGCTCAGTCAGTTAAACATATACCTTCAGCTCAGGTCATGATCTTGGGTCCTGGGATCCAGCCCTGCATCAGGCTCCCTGCTCAGCAGAGAACATGCTTGTCCCTTTTGCTCTGCCCCTCTCCTCTGCATGCTCTCTTTCTCTCAAATAAATAAAATACTTATTAATTATTAATTAAAATAAAACAAAATAAAGAATTGGCCTGATGAAGAAACCACCAGCCTGCCACCGAGCCTGAGGTGTTACAGCCTGAGTTCTTGTTGCTTTTCTACCAGGAAAACAACTATACTACAAGTAAGACCAACCTAGGATAGTCACCTTTGCTATCACCCTAACCAAAAATTCAATTCCACAAGGAACCTACCGGCCTACCTTGTTCACTTTCAACCTTCTACATGTGCCTGTGCCTTAAGGGAAAAGAAAATGAAAAGAAACTATGTAGCTTGTTTGGTTCCTACAGGAAGAAATAATCTTTGCCCTCTGAAGATTCATAAAGTGGGTAATCTCCCAAACTCAAAAAGGGATTCAGATGCTAAGAACTTAAAATGAATTGCAAATATACATTGCTATGGTGGGTTGTTTGCAAAAAATGATTACCATTATGATTACTATAGACATACCCCATTACAATGTAATCCGTAAATCAAGAGGTGGTGTCTATTCCCCACCCCTTGAATTTGGGCAGCCTTGACCTATTATAGAATGAGGCAGAAGTGACATTATGCCAGCACCAAAACCTCAAAAGAACTGGTATACTTTGTTCTGAGAATCCTATTATCTACTATATGAATAAACTTGGGCTGGCCTGCTAGATGATGAGAGAAACTTATTCCAGCTGCCCCAGTCACCCAGCCCTCAAAACCAGAGCTATCTACCTGACCACAGATGCATGAATAAGCCCAGTCTAACCCAGAACATCACACTTGAGCCCAGTCCAGTTGGCTCACCCAAGGAAGTGTGAGCTCAGTACATGGCTGTTTTAGCCACTAACTTTGGGGTGATTTTCTGTATCATTAAAAGCTAAAATAAGAAGATAGGAAAAAAATAATAAAATAAGATAATTTCAGGTACAGAAGTGATTTGAAAAAGATAAAGTAGGTTAATTTAGTAGAAATAATAAGGGCCACTCAGTTTCTCAGGGAAGTCCTCTCTAAGAAAGGGACATTTAAGATGAAACTTAAATCTGAAGGACTAAGCAAATGCTATTCAAAGATAATGAAGAAATGTATTCCAAACAGAAGGGACAGCATGTGCAAAAGCCCTGAGACAGAAATGAGGCCAGTATGGCTGGAAAATATGAACAAAGTAGAGAGTAAAGAAAGGTAACATCAGAGGAATAGAAAGAGACCAGAGTGCATAGAGCTGTCTAGGCCATGGTAAGGAGTTTAGAATTTACTTACCATGTAATCTGAGTTACATTTTAGAGAGTTCGTTCTGGTTGCTATGAGGAGGATGGATATTAGATAGAACTACTGTAGAGGCTGGAGCCTTGTTACGTAGTTACTATAGTAGTGATGAGAAGTCTTTGTACCTTCTGCTTTATTTTTCCATGAATCCTAAACTGCTCTAAAAAATGAAGTCTATTTTTTTTAATTGAGGAGAAAATGAAAGAATAGATTTTTAAGAGATCAGAGAAGGTGATCCAGACAGGGAAGAAGTCAACAGCACCTGATAACTTTATGCCAAGCCCGGCATCCAGAGTCACTGGGCCTCCACAGGAAGCAACATGGTGGAATGGAAACAGTGGGGACTTTAGAATCACACAGATCTGGAACTGGATCTAAAGGCCACCTCTTATTGTGTACACTAGAGTGAACTACTTATCCATCTGAGCCTCCCTATCTTCTATAAAATAGAAATAAAAATAACTATGTCATAGGCTGCTGTCACAGTTCTAGCAGTAGCATATGAAAGTGCTTAGCCAAACCCTTTCTAATGGTAGGCATTCTAGAAGAGTTTGTTTAATTCCCTTACATTTTACTTCCCAGATGGAAGATCCAGTATCTGAGTAAAAACCAAAAACCAAGGGACACTGAAATCAAAGTAGACCTATGTCCGGAGCTGTTGGAAAGTCAGCAACCTTCTTTCTTCCTGTAAATCTCACTCAATAACATGTCTCGTCAATACTCTCACTTACCTACACCTGCAGGTTGCCGACACTGGCTTGTGACCCAACATGACAATTATAAAACTTCGAGCTAAACTGAAATGTCAGCTTGTGTCCTTTTCTGTTGCCAAAGCCCATTATCCAGTTCCTTCCTGGGTCCTGCCCCCTGCCATGATGAGATCCTAACACTGCAGCTATTTTCCTAAACTCCAGCCCAATTGCTTTCTCTAATCTTTAAAACTTGCTTCCTGTATCAATCTGAATTCTGAGCCCACCCAGCTCTGAACCTCAGTGCCATGATTAAAGTTCTCTGGGTCTCTCCGGAGCACTGCTTCTCCATTTTTGTATTTGCTTTTTCACACCCAACTCCCTTCCATACGCTCACAACTAATTGCACTCCTCTGTGAGAGTCCATCCTGAAAGGCTTGTCCCCTGCGGAAGCATTGTTTCTGCAGGATTGCTGCTTTAATCTTTACAACACCAAGTATTCTGCATTTGGACTGGCTTTTTATCCCAGGGAATAACTTAAAATGAAAGATGCTCCATAATCTGCAGCTAAATTCACAGCGTAAAGTCACAAGCTGACCCACCAATGGATATTAAATTCTTATCAAAGGTGGATTAACTCTACTCTAAATGTAATTTTAAAATAGCAGTGGCCATAAGGCAACATGACGGGACAGCTTTGCTTTGTAGGAGGAGGAATTTGCAAGACAGGATTTAAAATGGACTAAACTTAACAGTATGAAATGGCATTTTTGCTGTAATTTTAAGCTTTGTAAGTAGAATTTATAAATGTATCTGAGGAGAAAAAAAAAAACACTGAGAAGGCTAAAGAAAAAAAAATACATTCAAAAATACAGAAAAGAAAGAGATCTTTCTATGGACTCACAGAAATTAGAAATGGAAAAAGTCTTTAGGCCACTTTGTTCATTTTCCTGCCAGCATAACTCACTCTCAAGTGTTTGTCCAGTAATAATTTTAGATGACCTAAGAGTTTTGACTTCAGGCAATTCATTTGTAAAGCTATTCTGCTTTCTAACAAACCTCTGTAAGTTGTCAAACCTTCCAGTTGTTCAGCCTGAATTTCCAACTTTCCAGGAGGTTCCAAAGGTTTTCTTGGTCTTCCCTGGCTGCACCATCCAGTACTACTACTAGATACACTACTAGAGGGAGAAAATTCCTCTTCCTTGTCAGATCTGCGTTTAAAACACCTAAGATGAGAACGCGACCTCACCAAAACCAGGATAGGCATTCTCTAAAGATCCCTGGGATGGTACAGGAGAACTCCAGTCCTGGTTTCCTTGTTTTCAATATTACAAACCATGCCAGAGGCTTAAGTATGTCTAAGTTACATTTTGCTTCCCACTGTCTAAATAGTTCATTGAAATACCTAATAAACACTACCAGTTATTAAATGGCTAATACACACCAATCATTAAGCCAGGAGCTTTATTTGTGTTGACTCTGATCTTTCAACAACCCCTCACAACTGTTTTTTCTCTTATTCCACGTATGAGGAAACTGACTCTTGTCTCAGGTCCCCTGGCCATTTAAATGCATGTTGGAGCCAATATTTCAGTTAAGTCCATCTGGCTTTTTCTGCTGCCCTCTGCTGGTATTGCTGCATCATTGTCAGAGTATTAACACCATGTCTGGGGCTCTCCAAGTCCAAACAGAATCCAGGCAGAATGTGAAGACAAGGATGATGCAGAAGACTACCCTTTCCAGGAAATAAATTGTCTCTAAGACTTCTGGAGACAGGCTCAGAGAGAAGTAGGTGAACACTGTAGTTCCGTGTGTGCAGACTGATTTTGAGGAAGGAGTTGGTGAATGGAGTTAACTTGTGGGAACGAGGAACCTAGACCCAGAGGCTAGGGGAAAACCAGGGTACAGAATGGGGTCTAAAGTTCCCAGCTTCCCTAACTGGGAAATGACCAGGGCGAGGGAGTAGAAGTTTCTGATACTCAGCAACCACATGTACATTGCTGATCATTCCATGTGCCTTCAAGGACTCCGGATCTATCCAAGGCTTTGAATCAGGGTCTGTGCAGACTTATGGGACCAGAAAGCTGACCCAGACCCTAAAAGGAATAGTATGACTCATTCCTGCAGCTGACTCATTAATCCCAAACACTCCAGATTAACAAAGGATGAAGCTGTGCCACAGTCACCAAAGCCTTT
>RCUC01052432.1:0-12154 GCA_003697995.1 Taxidea taxus jeffersonii | reverse complement strand
TTCTAAGTTTCTGCTTTAACCATAAACCTAACATTACCTGGATTTTTTTTAAATTGTCATCATCCAGGTTTGAAACTCTCTTTCCTTCTACAGGTACAAGGTGTCATTAATAGGTATGTTAATTTACAAAGGTCCATGGAAGACCACCAATATAAGCCATTATGGAAGATATTTAAGCAGTGGTACCTGCCTTTGTGAAGCTTACAGTCTAGTTAAGAAGATGGTGTGCCCAAAGGTAATGCTGCCTCATAATTCAAGTGTAGCTAGGATAAATAACCAAATAGCTGATAAAATAAATACAAGAAGGTTCATAGAATAAAGGGAGCACAGTGCCTTTGTGGGCAGACCCCCCTTTATAAGTGAGTACCAGGGAGAAAATTTTATAAAGCTTTAAAATGCATATCTCATTTGAGCTAAGAGCTAAACAGCCCCTCATAGAGGTGAAGAAACTGACGCTCAAAGAAGTTAATAATTTACCCAAGCAAACATGCATTCAAATGGGAACTCAATCATAGTTCTGAGTTCCCATTGCATGGGAAGGCATGAGGCATGAGGAAGAACATATTTGAGATGAAGGAATAATCAAAGAAGTATGGAAGAGAGGAATGGAAGAGATTTGTGAAACATGTGCAGGACAAAGGTGGTTTGCTTGCCTACAGAGAGCAATAGGAACAATGAGTAAAGGACTGGAAATAAGAAAGTTGGGAGCAACAGAAAATTGGGAATGTGTTCTCTAGGCAGTGAGGAGACTTTGGTAGTTCCTGAACAGAAGGATGGCATGATGAATGCAGAATGAAGTATGAACTGAAAAGATGAGAGAAAAGACAAAAAGTGAATGCTGTTGATTCTCCACTCATGCTCCTTTACCAGAGAGCAGCCATCCCCCAGCTGCTGGTAGTGTTGGCTGCTAAAGCCCTTGGCTGCCCCCTTTTCTACAGAATTGTTCCCAGCCTTGAGGATCCACTTTACCAGAGAGATTAAAAGACCCTCGACTATCAACCCATACAAGGATTGCCGGAAATGGGAGATACAAAAGCCAGCTCCTTCAACTTAAGGGGCATCAACTTTGCAGGCAAGCTGAAACTAGACTCTAGCTTATACCACATGCCCTACCCTACTTTCTCACTCCCTTTCCTCCCCGCAATCCATCCTTGTCTGGGACTCTGATGCTATGGAATCTGACCAGAGAGGAGGCAGTGAGAGCCTGAACTATCTTCCTCTCTCTTGGGGGGAGGGGGGGAGAATGACTCAGAAGATGTTAACAGGAGAGTGACAGCAGCTTTATCTACCTAGGAAATAATCAGTGCACAGGAAAAGCAACCAGGGCAAACATGAAGGCCATCTAGATGTGTTTTTACTTTTCTGGGCTCCTTGTCTTTTTTAATTGCTCAAAGAATGAAATTTGATGGTGTTGCTGGGGAAAAGTTTATAACTCAACCACTCTAGTCTGCATGGGAGATACAATGAAGCCTCCACTTTGAGTGGATATGGGGGGGGGGAGGAATATTATTTTATGATAGTAACCCACTAGAAACTTTGGCTTTCCCTGTCCAAATCCCAACTGAGTATTACACAGCTCAGTAAATCATTAACTTCCATTTCTCACAAAATGGGAAACATTCTGGCTGTCTACAAAAAATATACTCTAAATTTAAATCTCTCCAAACTATGGAATCAAAAAAGAAAAAGTAATATTTTATAATACTAGGAAACAAAAAAAAATTAAGTTTTTTTCTTTAAATATAATAATCAGATTTCTCTTGCACCCCAACATAAATACCACAATACCTTGTATTCTTATACGATGCATTGATACTCTCCATTACACCATTTAGGGATATTAAATGTTATTTTTGTCTAGGGGAACTTTCCTATTCTCCTCTAAATGAAAACTTTCCTATTCTCTTCTAAATGAAACAAAAAACAAAAAACCACCCTGGTGCTATTTAGGATGATTATTTGCCACAAAAATAAATGAACTTTCAGAGCATAAATTTTAGAATACCTCACAACAGTTCTATAATGAGGGAGGGAAGCACAGAGGGGAAGGGAGAGAGGAAAGAGAGGGACAGGGATGACCCAGGGGAGAATATGAAGATATGCCTAAACCACAAATTCATGAGCTAATATAGCTTGAATTTTCTTTTCTCCTTAATGAGAATCCTTCAGTTTTTATGAGAGATTTCTTTGAAACAATTGGGATCTAATATTCAACCTTTCTCCCTCTTTTCCTATATTGATAACTACCTGATAGCCAATCTTCTTTTCCTTTCATGGAGTCTGGTAACAAATGTACGCTCAGAACAAATGTCCTATTTGTACAGTGAAATCAGATGATTATTTGTAATAGAGATATCAAAGAGAATGCTAAAACTCAACAACAGTGTTCTCAAACTTGAGCAAGCTGAACCTGGGAAGCCTGTGAAAATACAGATTCACACTGTGCCATACTTTCACCATCTTGGATTCAGTAGATCTGAGGACTGGACAGATATCTCCCAGTTTAGTAGGCACTGTGTGTCATTCTGGTACAGATGCCTGCAGAACAGACCTTAAAAGCCACTCCTATAGTGATCCCATACTAGTCTTTAAACCTTAGGTGTAGTTCATAATCTCCCTTCTACAAAACCTCTTCTCTAGCCTAGATGAGTGTGTTATGTTGATACCACAAAAGGGAGACAGAATCTAAAAGGGAAATCTGAATTTGTTTTGGTAGGGGAAGGGGGAATGGAGATAATGATTTTGAGATTGGAGGGTATAGCTTTAGGTACTGTATGTTTGACTGCTCCTAAGTCACAAAATTCCCTCCTTTAAACAACAACAGGTATCTTGAAATGTACTCCTACATGGAGGGAGAACATCCCCAGTCAACAGAATAAAAGACAACCCCTGAACATTGATGTTGCCCTTGAAATACAGCTACCAACTTCCCCTAAATAAATACTGGTCCTTAAATTATATCAAACTGTTTGGAGATTAAACTTAGTTCTCAGATCAGTTTTGAGAATGGGCTCTAATTATTTACAGTGATGCATTTAAAAATTGAGTAACCTTTGCCTAAATGCACAATTAGCTAAGCATAAACAACACGTTTGTTGCTGGCTTATTTTCCCTCAAAAAGAAATACTCAGAAAAACGTATTTCACTTTCCTTTGGGATAAAGTAATCCCTCTTTAGCATTATGTAGGACACATAATTGTGCAACAACAGAGATGCTCAGTTTCTCTTATTTCTGGCAGTTTCTTAAAATAAACATTAAGGTCCACTAAAATGACCCCAATAGTAATGGCAATGATGAAAATGAAAGAGGCAAACCTTAACACATTTAAATGTAAAGACAAATTAATAGTAAATGCTTTCCCAAAACACTATCTCTGGGGCAAGTATAATGAAGCTGAAATTCAAAGGGCTGGCATACTGTGGGTTGTGTGGAAAGAGGTGCTATGGAAAAAGGTGCTTTTTTTTTTTTATTGAATGTAATCCAACAAAGATTTGGCAGACTACATATTTAAAAGGTTGGGAATGCTTGCAGAAATTGATTCATTCACACTGTTGTGAATCATTTAGCACACACTTCAGAGAGAGTTTAGCATCTTAGTCTCTGCCTCCCACTTCCTAAGAAAGGCTGTTAATCAAAATGGAAGACTCGGGTAGAGGTAGCCTTGGGAATGGGACAAAAGGATGAGAAGGAAGACACACCATGTGGCATGATTTTCTCCTCTAAGAGAAGTTTGGTCTTTTTTTGTTTTTCTTTGAGGGTGGAATGTTTAATGCACCTAAATTAATATACAGATTCTCAGACTGGGGTCTTGCTTTTGAATGAGCCTGAGTCAAAAATTATACTGCCTATTTCACTTAAATGTAGCTCTTCTCCAAATTGTAAGATTATGGAGTAAAAAAGAGCATAATTACAAAATATCTAAATTAAATGATTAAAAATCCTCTATATATGCAAAAATCTTGTCAAGGTTACAAAAGAAAATTAAGTATTTTTCTTTAAAGAAAACAATTTTATATGCTATCTTAACACATTTTTTTAAAATAATAAATCTACTAATTCAGTGGTGGACTTTAGGACATTAGAAACAGACCACGTAAAAGCTGAAGTTCATACATCTGCACATACATGAAACTAACAATTTAATAAGGTCAATAAAATTTGCTATATTTCTTTTATTTTCAAAATGCCAGTAAATTTACTAGTACTTTAAAAATAAAAGATGATAAATTACCAGTTACATAAAATGTACAAGTGAAAAATTGCTAATCGTTAGTGTTGATAAATGATGTTTTCAAATAATTAAACAAAAAAATCATGGTAAAGAAAAAATACACCGAGTAAGTATGTATTTACTTTCAGAAAGATGGACAAAAACATATATAGGCATTTATAAAGCCAAAGTAAGATGAGCAATAGCACTGGAATGAACCCGGAAGAGCACTAACCACACCTTTTGCATTGAATTCCTCATCCACTATGCCATGGCCACTATTCACAAGGTTATAGTCCTGGATATGCACCCTAGCCCCAGAAAGGTCTTGTCTCACAATTACAGCAATATAAGAAAGCTGAACATATAATAAAGATGAACATCACATTCATCTAGGAAAAAAATAGTAACAGGAAGGGAAAAGTGAAGAGGAGGAATTTATTTTTTAAGTATCTGCAAAGAACACACAAGTAATTCAAACAACAGCTCATATAAAGGTCAGGTCACTTACATTTGGTTTTAAGATGCATAATATACTTACTGATAATCCATTTTAATCTATCCCTTTGGTAGATAGAAACAAAAGTAATGAGAGACAAATTTACTGCTTTGTTCATTTGGCCCAAAGCAGAAACTGTGATCCTTAATTCTTAAAACACTTCTTTCATGCCTTCAATACATGAATCTGTTAAGTTCTTTACTCTCATAACCACCCTATTCCTATCACCATTTTAAAGATGATGATGAGTGGAAAGAGTGGGTGAGCAACTCCTCAGGCTTTGTACATTTAACGCCCTGTCTTCACCAGTTCTTGCTCTAACTCAAAGGCAGGGAGAAGACATGCAGGGCAGCCATTGTTTTCATATTCAACTTGGTCAGAACTTCTGTTCTCAAGCCTCAGTCAAGTGCTTCATTTTCAGTGTAAGTAGATTACAAAATTGAATTTCATACCATAGATTCTCCTTCCCTCCATGTATATAATTAATTTTCATTTGTGTAAGAGTAGCAATCTGTAACTAAAAATGTGGAGGCTGAAAAAGTGATTCCTGTAAGATTGAGGACGAACTTGTATATTGCTTCATTTTAAATAGTGGTTCTCAACCTGGCTGCACATTTAGAATTACCTGGAGAGCTTTTTTAAAAAAATCCTTGCCCAGGCCCTATCCCCAGAGACACTGACTTAATGGGCTAGGGTGGGGCCCAGGCACTGATTTATTCCCCCCCCAAAAAGCTCCCCAGGTGACTCTAATGTGCAGCTAGGGTTGAGACCCACTAATTTTACAGCCTGAGTACTGCAGCCAATGTAGAACTACATTTCTAAATTATGCTATACAATGGATTTACGCTGGTAAGCAAGTGGATCTTAGTTTACAAGCAATAAAATGAGAATAATGTTAAGTATTATATACCAAAGCTAAAGAATTAAATTAGAAAATTTTTTTCTTATCCCTTTCAGGTATCGGTTTACCTGAAGCTCCAGGCATGCATTTTGATATTTTAGAGGAAAGGAAGTGAAACATGAGTATAAAAATAAAAGAATATTATTAGCACCAGTTCTTGAAAAAAAAAAGTGTTCTCCAATTAGACACGGGAACAAATGTATTTGATAAATATATGTTAAAAGCTAGCTTAGAATTATTTTTAAATTGCATTTTTTCAACATCTCATTTCAAGTTCACATTTACTTTCATACAATTTAAGATCCTTGGAGGCAATGAGGTATTGTTATAAGATGGATGGATTCATCTCCCAACATATTAGGATAATGACACTGCCCGTATTCAGGCTTCAACCTTTACCTGAGAAATTTCTGCTAGGAAAAAATCCAGCCCTGAGAGACATGTGCCAAAACTTAATTGTTCAACTTCTTAAGTAAAAAGTTACAAAAATATGATAGCAGACCACCATTTTAATTTTTAAGGAAAAGTATTCCAAATATTAACAACATTCAAAAGTATTCTCGCTTCACTGATGTTTTTTAGGATCCCAGTTATAGCACAGTGTTAATAGCAACACAGTGAATGCCTTCAAGTAAAATCAGCAGGGCAGGTATTTCATTAAACAGATGGCTTTTTAACTCTAGTGGTAGGACTGGATGACATGATAATTATGTTATATATTTATTACATTTTGGTATCAGGCAACATCCCTTGGCCTATATTTGTATCTGTGATATACCTGAGTATTTTCATGGAATGCAAGATGAGAACAAGAGTGATGAGGAGCTCAAACACAATGCTTGACCTAAATACATTATGTAGCACAGGGTATCTGTTAAATAGGTCAGCCTGGCCTCTTAAAAGTTATGCAAAACTTATTTCTGCCACACAAGAGATTGTCACTAGTCAAGCTGTATAAAAATCAGCTTTCTAGGCAGGAATAAAATGCTCTTCTTCACTGGTGGGAAAAAAAACTCTTTTACCATACATAAAATGTCTTAAATACTATACTACTCTTGTCATATGTCTCTAGGCCACAGAAAGTAATAAAAGCAATGAGGCTGATGAAATGCTAACAATTCCAGGATCCCTTTAAGTGGATGGGAGTTCTGTGAGCAGTGCTACAGAAATTCTTATTCTTCCAGCAAAAGCAAATGGGATTTTGAAGGTGCACAAGGCTCAGCTACTAAACCAAAGTGATGCCTATTGTCACAGAATGCAGACCTGACTAGTAGTGATGAAACATGGAAAGTTCTCTCATCAGGTCTAAGATGGTTCCACTTGTACTTCCATTCCTACTTTAGTCAAAGCTGTCTTATTCTTGTTCACTGTGGCTCCACTATCTGCCTTAGGTGTACATGCCATTATTTTTAAAACATCAAATAAATTGAAGGCTCGCAAAACTCTTCCCCTGCTCAAATAAATGATATGTGATGGTTCTAAGGTCTCTGCCTGACCACTAGGCACTAAAGACAGAACCAGTAGTTCTCCAAGGTAGTACCAGGGATCAGCAGCATCAACACCAACTGGAAAATTGTTAAAAATGCAAATTACAACCTACCCCACCCCCCTGGAGATCCATGGATTAGAAACTCTGGAGTTGGGGTGAGGTGATCAGTGCTTTAATAGGCCCTCCAGTTTGAGAATCCCTGACCTGAACCATCAGTAACTTAGCTTGAGAGTAGACATAACAGTTTCAATTTAACAAAATAATTCTTAATCATCTTTACAATTAGGGACAAAAATCAAGGTAAAGAATATTCTCCATCCTCATATTAGCCAACAACAACCTTTTCCTCCAAATAAACTTTTTATAAACAGTAGACAAGTCCAGTGTTTATAAGAAGTCCAAAACCCTTTTCAACTTGAACTTAAAAAGTCTCTCAGGACTTTTCTGCTCCTGGAAATATGAATTATGGCAGTGCACTTGTTCAGAAGAAATAAAGTATGTGGAAAATAACAGCAAACTGTTCAAATTACTCACTAATCATACAACTGAACCCTTAGGGATTAAAAAAATTCTACAGAAGTTAATAAGGATGGTAATTCATAGTAAGATGCCATTTGTGGGCATTAAAAAAACCAACCAACAAACAAAACACTTTCTTGAAGAGTGACCCTTCACAGGTAGGCACTCAGGACTATAAATTCCCCAAATCCACGTAGATTGGTGAGCATAATAATGCACACTGTTTGAATGTTTGGTCCTGATCAGTCGCTCGTATATGCTAAAATAAATCCTTCTCACTGAAGTACTGAGATTTTACCTCTCAGCTTATTACCTTCCACACACTCTTCGTAGGTTTAGTTTAATGTATTTGAGTTCCATTTCTGAGAACACAAACTCTTAATGATTTTTGCACGATTGAAAGACATTCATTAAAAAAGCAGGAAATGAAGTATATGCAAATTTGAAGCAAGCTAATAAAATAAATTTCTGTAAAGAAAAAAAAAAACCTATCTGCTCCCGGTAACACACTGAAAACAAAATTCTGAGCAAAACAGATCACAGCTGCTCAACTAAACTGCAATACGCTCTGGGAAATGGCATCCACCTTATCCCATACACCTGTTTGCCAACAGTGAGGCAGCAGCAAAATCTGCATGAGGAAATTCAAAGGCAAAAAGTAAACAAGCTTCTACATTCTGCATTATCACACTAGACTCTAAAACAGGTTTTTACTACTAGCTTCTTGCTGATACACTGAACTTCATGGAGGTTAGTCACATACTGCAGGTAGCTTCTGAGTCAAATTCAGTTCCTCTGGGACAAGTGATTATTTTCTTCTCTCTCTGACCTAGTGAATGCAGCAATGCTCCACACATACAGTATTTCTGCCCTAAAGGCATTTATGTCCCACCACCTTACCCCCTAATACTTATAATAATGCTAGGCAAAGTGACAAAAATAAGTCTGCCCTTAGTTTGCATATCGAAAACAAAATACATACAATGGTGCTGCTGTTTTTATTGCTTTGTTATTTCATCATTATTCACCACAGTTCTTGCCTTCATTTGCAGAGTTTGGATTTTAATGTAATGGCCATTCAATAAAAATGTTGCTTTTAAGGGTTTGCATATCATCCCATTTTCTCTACAACCCTTCAGCAACCATATGGCAAGCAATCAGGTCTGCAATCACTAGGTCCATATTATGTAGAGCATGATTTCGGCATTATGCTATTACCCATCTGTTTCTGTAGAAAAAGACATGAACCCGTGTATAAGAGGTCAGTGGTTTCATTGCACACCGTATTCCAGAAATCTATCTCTGTTCACTTGAGATCACTTTTGTGATTTACTCTAGTCTACAGGCCAGACTTTCTCTCCCTCTCTCCCTTTTTTTTTTAAAGAAATACAGACTATCAGCACAATTTGTCTGCCTATTGTATAAAATTATTTGTAACTGTCAGAGTAGGCACTTAAACTTTCTTACTTAAGGATATTTATCCAGAGATTCTGCACTTAAAAAAAAAAAATGTGGGCGGTGGAGAGAAGAGAAATCAATCTCACCTGATTTTACATTTTTAACTGTCTACATAATAAAGATGACAGAATTTTCAGGCAGAAGCAGATGCAGAAGAAAAGAAAGTTCAGGCTCCTGCCTCCCATTTGAAGGCTCCTGGCACCAGCCTAGACTAACCAATTCTTCTGGGCTCAAGGAAAGATTCCCACATATGTATATATGTATATTTTATATCTGTATATATGCCTGCCCTGTGGGTTCACATACATAATTTTTGAATGGTAGACCTAATTTGAGTGTTCAGTGTTAATTCAGTGGAATGCGTTCTTCGGGATTTCAGTTGGAGCACTATAATGAACTTCAGTTGCAATCAGTTATGCCTATGAAAAGACTCAAAGTTTGGAATTCCTTATATTGTAATAAGTCAATGACTTCGTTAAGTAAAACTTGCTACAAAATACTTCCACTGTCTTTTATACTGGCTCATGCTATTACTGCCTTGAAATTGATTTAGGAAGCAGGACAGGAGCACACTAAATGGGTATGAAGCCCCAGGCACAGAATCTTTTTCAAAATCAATTTTGAGGCCATCAGGAGTGACTCCGAGCAGATATGCTTTTCTGCCCTATCCAGTGGTTCTAAACCTGGCTGCATGCTGCAATCAGCTGGAGATTTTTAAGAATTCTGATTCCTGGGTCCAAAGATTCTAACTTAATTAATCTGGGCACAGCATGGCCAGCCAGATTTTTAAAAGCTCCCCAAGTATTTTTATTGTACAACCCAGCTTCAGAACCTCTTGTCCAATAAGAGATAACTAAATAAAGATCATATTACCTCATTTCACTATTTTAAAAAATCCAGTGACAGGGTAGGCTATAAATACTATAAAAATAATGCAAACTAAAATGTTCAAGGTATAAAAAGGTAAAAAATTACAGGCTGACAATCATCAGTTGTAAAATAAATGCTATTCAGTGGTAGAAAGAATAGAGGCAAGACTTCTATATAGGTTTGGCCTACAGTTTTACCTACAACTTTTAAGAAACCTGAATGCCATAAAACATGCATAAACAATGTTAATGCTGGAACTTTAGGAAGATACTGCCAAATTTAATTAAAATTCTATAATTAATAAAGTTGATTACAATGTAATAGTTGAAAAAAACTAAAGCCAAATTGTTCAGTGTTTATTATATACTTATTCACTTAAAAATATTTATTCACTTAAATTATTCACTTAAAAATTATTATTCACTTAAAATATTATTCATGTAAATATTTATTCACTTAATTATTCACTTAAATAATTATTCACTTAAAAATTATACAGAAAAAGGCTACATGTCCCTTTCACATATAACTTCTATGATCATAAACTCTTAAAGTTTTGATACATGTTGTATTTTGAAATTAATATTCTTAAGAGCAAATACCTTGGAAAACAAAACTGAATTATTCACAGGTTTTTAAAAGATAAAGTTTCAATTACATTAATGTTTAACACAATTGGCTATAAGCAAGAAAGTCTAGAATTAAGGCTGATGCCTAGAATCTAATTAACTCACAGAACTGAACCAGAAGATATATGGATACACAGCAAATTGGTTTATACTGAGGCTGTTGGGATTCTTTCTGAAAAATACCCTGCCCACCCCAACAACCAGTTTACAAACAAATGAATGAATAATAGATAAATAAGAAAAACCTACAAACCCTTCCTGATCTGGAAAAGCAAAAAGTATCAATGAGAAAATTGTAGTTTCTCCTTCTCCTGTCTTACAACACAACTTCCTTCACTGCTGTGCTTTTTTGCCCAAGGTTCGTGCTTTCACACTTCTCAACCCCTCTCCACACATCAAAATCTATCACAAATTCATCCAAAGAGTAAATGCAGGAAAAGAATTACAATGTAATGTCACTCAGATGATTTCTATATAATCAAGACCCAAAGGCTTAAGTGGCTGGAACTTGAATAGCAGTGTTGAAGTACCAGTGTGAGTGGAACTGTACCAGGGCATAATGAAAACACACCCCTAGGTATACTAACTCCGTCTTCCTGTGGCCATGGTCACAGCCACCTACAAAAACATATCTTTATGCAGAAGAAGCAGTTGGTAGGACTCTCATCTTACTGGTGGATGTGCCCCTATTTGCACTGAAAATGACAAACTCAGCTGTCTCACTTCTGTGGGATGACATCAGCACGAGGGAAGCTGATCCATATATTCTAGTACACAACTACATAAGTTATTCCCATCTTTCCTTTAGGTATAGCCTTCAATGTTACTATTCCTTAATCATTTACTCCTTATTAGAATTCACCCTCTACTGGGCATGCCCCAAAGGCAGAAACCAGCTGAATCAGTTTGGTTAAGAGGAAATGAGCAATCCACTCTTCTTAGTGGTGCAAAAAGGTCACTATTCATCCTTTCCAATGTCACTCAGAATGGAAACAAAATGTGTTGATTGATTATATGTTGATATAACAGTCATTACTCATTATAAGAAATCATTTCCAAAAGTGATTTGAACTGGGTTACAATATAGAACATACATACAATAAGATTAAATCATTTCAAGTACTCACAGAGAGAAAAGGAAATATTTCAGTTGTGAAGGTCAAAATAGTTGTCAAAAAATTGAACCCTGTGCTTCCTAACAAGAAAAGAGAGAGAAATATTGGTAATTTATATAAGCTCTATTATCATAAAGACAGGAGCACAACAGTTCTTCAAGTTAGAAGATTTTTCTGGCACTGAATTTTAGAAAGCTGCCTCATGAGGATAAAGGTGGCATTGACGAGCATAATGGGCACTGTCCTCAACAATATCTTTATTGGAAAAGAAGACACAGCTACTAGATGTCTGTGAATGGATTTTGTGTACCTTCTTCTCCTTTGGTTTCTGCTTATTCATATTTTCTCTTCACCTTTATTTCCAACATATTATTATTATTATGTTAGGTTTCTTCATTATTATCACCTTTAATATATTGTATTACATATATTTTATAAGCCACCTTTAATCTTTTTTTTTTTT
>RCUC01052413.1:0-35479 GCA_003697995.1 Taxidea taxus jeffersonii | reverse complement strand
AATCCAATCAAGAAATGGGCAGAGGACATGAACAGACATTTCTGCAAAGAAGACATCCAGATGGCCAACAGACACATGAAAAAGTGCTCCACATCACTGGGCATCAGGGAAATACAAATCAAAACCACAATGAGATACCACCTCACACCAGTCAGAATGGCTAAAATGAACAAGTCAGGAAATGACAGATGCTGGCGAGGATGTGGAGAAAGGGGAACCCTCCTACACTGTTGGTGGGAATGCAAGCTGGTGCAACCACTCTGGAAAACAGCATGGAGGTTCCTTAAAAAATTGAAAATAGAGCTACCTTATGACCCAGCAATTGCACTACTGGGTATTTATCCTAAAGATACAAACGTAGTGATCCAAAGGGGCACGTGTACCCGAATGTTTATAGTAGCAATGTCCACAATAGCCAAGTTATGGAAAGAACCTAGATGTCCATCAACAGATGAATGGATAAAGAAGAGGTGGTATATATATACGATGGAATACTATGCAGCCATCAAAAGCAATGAAATCTTACCATTTGCGACGACATGGATGGAACTAGAGCGTATTATGCTTAGCGAAATAAGTCAACTGGAGAAAGACAACTACCACATGATCTCCCTGATACGAGGAAGTGGAGATGCAACGGGGGTGGGAGTTAAGGTGGTAGGAAAAGTAATAATGAAAGAAGATGGGATCGGGAGGGAGAAAAACCAAAAGAGACTCTTAATGTCATAAAACAAACTGAGGGGGGTGGAGGGAAGAGGGGTTGGGTGAGGGTGGTGGGGTTACATCATATGTTTAAATAAAGCTTAAATAAAGTAAAAAAAAAAGAAAAGAAAAGCAAAAAATAAAAGTATATGTAGATATGTAAGGAGAAAAAGAAACAATATGAGAATAAAATATACCATAAAATAATGACAGAGATTTTTCAGCAAGCAGTGAGATTATAAGCAGTTTTCTTCTTCTTTGTACTTTTTCTATACTCTCTAAATTTTCTACAAAGGCACATATTACTTTTTAGAATTATAAGAAAAGTAATTCCAGCGTGTCTTTTTTCATGCTGAACACATACACAGTGCGAAAAACTTCTCCTCATGACAGCAACTACAACATATATAAAAATACCTCCAATAAAACCGTGAAGGTTTATAAGACCTCTATGAAGAAAACTAATTAACCCGAAGTATATTATTATACTGCATTAATCCAAGAGGATTTTTTCAGAATGCAACAGAGTTCTTCTAAACTTTATCTGGAAAAAATGTGGAACTACAATCATTAGAAACAATAATTTAAGACTTAAAAAAGAAATAATTTATCAGGCTTCTGATTGGCCTGGCTGAAACAGATTGACAATGCCCAGTTTTGGCAGTTTTGGTGAATGTGAAAATTAATACTACCTTTCTATAAGATAGTTTGGCAATATGTATGAGAATTTTGAAGGGGTATTCTCTATGACCTTGTGATTCCCAGTGCCAATAAATAAGGAGATAATCACAGAAGTGTAAAAGAAGTTCAGAGAAACATTTTGTTCCTATAAAATGTACAACTTTAACTATCCACCTTGGGATATTAGTTAAATAAATTATACTTTCTCCATAGAGAAGAATTGCATGTAGCTACTAAAAATGCTATTGACCTAAATTCATGGCATCTTGTTAAGTTAGAGGGGAGAAATAAAACAACCTGTGATGTGATAACAAATAAAATAATGAGCAAACAGAAAAATATTTAGAGAAGGGGTCATTTAGGGATATTGAGAATTGGAGGGGTTTTTTTAAGTTTTTTATTTGTATTTTTTCCTATTCCTTTTTGTCCCCCAACGAGCTTAATTTGCTTTCATGGTCAGGGAAAAAAAAAAAACAAAACAAACCAACAACAACTATGAAGCTCAAAAAAGTAATATTTTTAATAGAAATAAAGACAATAGAGTGGGTCAATGCAATCCAGGAAGAAATGATGAATCTAAAATCTTTGTTTTAGTGAATTGTTTCAATCTCCTCCCTTATTAAATATCTTATGGAAAGAAATCCAAGGAGCTGCAAAGATGATGAAATGACAAGTGATCTTTTCCTCCTCTTGAACCTGTAACAATGATAATGAGGAGGAAAATAAGCAGAGAGTAGAAAAAATAGGTTATTCAATTCTGGGTAAGATGTGGGCAACCTCTGTGGGATCCCAAAGGAAGGAAAAGGAAGAGAGATGAATTCAAAGACAGAAAGATTGGGGTTTGATTTGACAAAGGATAGTCTAACAGTGGTAGCAAGCGCAGAATCGGCTCAGAATCTTTAGGCAGGAACACACCACTCCTTGTCAAAGGTGGTTTATAGAAAATGGACTCGTCAAAGGAGTCACCGCCCTAGACGACCTTTAAGTTACTTACAATCTGAAAATGACTTTATTTTCCTGTAGCACTTAAAAAAAAATAGTTTTCAAAGTAGTGACCGGCAAAGATCCACATAGGGGCTTCTAGAAGATCAGTGACTTGAGTGCAATTTCTTTACTCTTAACTTCAATTCAAATCTTTCTATCTTTTTAAAATCAAAGCCTAGGGTTTTTGTAGCCAAATGCAAATTTTGGGGAATGCTGGGGAAGAGAATCAGCAAGGGGGTTCCTTTCTCATAGACGAGGAAAACATACATATGAGACCACTGTGAGAAAGCTGGTGACAAGGATCCTCCCCATGAAAATGTAGATTTGGGGAATACTTGGCCTGAAGAGGTCAGAGGATCCAGTGACAAATCAACAGAGACTCCATTGTGTGCCAGATCACCCAGTCCACCCAAAGTCTAGAAGAAGTTTTCACAGGTAAGAGGTACTCCCATCCTTCAAACTGGAAGAATACAGAAGACTCCAGAGCAGAGAGATGTACTTCAAGTAAACTACCTCAAGGGGCAGAGAATCCCAAGACAAATAACAAGTAAAACAAAAAGGACACAGAGCCAGCCTTTGATAGAGTGTAGAAGAGATAGGTAACAATCTGAATGTAAAATAAAGAGAAGTTAGGAATATCTGCACCAGTCACCCTGTCTTCTCACCCCACCTCCCCCCAGAAAACTTTTCAGAGATAAAAGATATGATTTCCAACCACCTTATTTAGCAGATGAATTTAGAAAGAGGACATCTAAGGCCACTGTTGAGACCTGATGTAGTGGCATAACAAAACAAAAAACAAAAAACAAACACAACAACAAAACCTAGAGTTATGAAGAAATATATAATTATTTTATATATATTATTTATATTTAAATTTATATTAATTTATATATATTATTTATATTTAAATTATTTTATATATTTCTTATAATTATATAAGAAATATATAATTAATATATTTAACATATTAAATATATAAAAAGATTAAAATACTCATTATTTTAATGATAGTGAGATGATAATGAATTAGAAGATGAATATGAGAAATTTAATATACAAATAAAAGGAGCTCCAGAAAAAAGAACAGAGACAAGAGAGGCAAAAATAAAATAAGACAGATGTATAAATTCAATGAATTCCCAATCAAAATTCCAGCATGCTTTATGCAGAAACTGAAAAGCTCATTCTAAAATTTATATAGTAATGCAAACACTTTAGAATAATCAGCACAAATTTTAATAAGAACAATGTTGGAAGATTTCAACTATTTGATTTCAAGACTTATGTGGAAATAAATAAAGACCACCCAAATGAGAATAGGCAAAACCTATTTATCCAGAGCTTGCTTTAGCAAGGGTGTCAGCCAACACTTGCTTTTGACAGAGACTCAAAATCAGGCAAGGAGGACTGGAAAGCTTTATAGAGGAAAAATGGAAGGCTTCATGTATGCTCTGATTAGAGATTGTTGACATGGGGATCTGGAAGTGGGTGCCTTTTTGACAAAAGTGCCCAAGACAGCCCAATAGGTAAATGATAAATGTTTCAACAACTGATACTGAAACAACTGTGTATTAATATGGGGGGAGGAAATCAACCATTACCTGACACCATACAAAATAATTAATTGAAATAGATTGTAGGGCTAAAGGTGAAAATTAAAACTGTAAGACTTTTAGAAATAAACAGTGAACAAAACCTATCCCTTTTAGTTAGGTTAAGGTCTCCTACATAAAACATAAAATCCACAATCCATAAAAAAATGATATATTGTGCTTTATTAAAACCGAAAAGTTTTGTTCTTTGAAAATTCACCATTGTTCTTAAAATTCACCATTAAGAAACAAAAAGTCAACCCATAGACTAGAAGATAATTCTCCCCACATTTATTAGGCAAAAGGCCTTACCAACATGGATAGAGCTCATCTATCTTGATATGTCAAGCAACCCAATAATAAATGGAAAAGGAGGGGCACCTGGGTGGCTCAGTCAGTTGAGTGTCTGCTTTCCACTCAGGTCATGATCTCAGGGGTCCTGGGATGAAGCCCCGCACCTGGCTCCCTGTTCAGCAAGGAGCCTGCTTCTTCCTCTCCCCCTGCCTGCCACTCTGCCTACTTAAGGCTTTTTAATTATTATCTGTCAAATAAGTAAATAAAATCTTAAAAAAATAAAATAAAAACTAAATGGAAAAAGATTTGAACAAATATTCTCAAAAGAATATGACATTAATAGTTGAAGACACATGAAAAGATATTTAACAATTTTTTTAATATTTAATTTTTTATTAACATAAATGTATTATTAGCCCCAGGGGTACAGGTCTATGAATTGCCAGGTTTACACACTTCACAGCAGTCACCATAGCACATATCTTCCCCAGTGTCCATAACCCAACCACTCTCTCCCTATCTCCCTTCTCCTGGCAACCCTCAGTTTGTTTTATGAGATTAAGAGTCTCTTATGGTTTGTCTCCCTCCTGATACCATCTCGTTTCATTTTTTCCTTCCCCCACTTTGCCTCTCAACTTCCTCATATCAGGGAGATCATATGATAATTGTTTTTCTCTGATTGACTTATTTCACTCAGCATAATACCCTCTAGTTCCATCCACATCATTGCAAATGGCAAGATTTCATTTCTTTTGATGGCTGCATAGTATTCCATTGTATGTATATGCCACATGTATATACACAGATATATATATAGATAGATAGATATCTATATGTGTTATATATATATATATATATATATATATATATATATACCATTCATCTGTTGATGGACATCTAGGTTCGTTGATATTTAACATTTTTAATCATAAATGAAATGCAAATTAAAGTCACAAGATGGCATTGCATCACCATTATAATAGCTAATATTAAAAAGTCTGACAATACCAAACATTGGTGAGAATGCAGAACAGATAGAACTGTCATTCCACAGCTAGCAGAATATAAAATGGTACATCTACTGTGGATATCAGTTTGGCAGTCACTTCAAAAGTTAAAACATGGGGGTGCCTGGGTGGCAGCATTGGTTAAGTGTCCAACTCCTGGTGTCTACTCAGGTCGTTATCTCAGAGTTGTAGGATCAAACCCTGAGTTGGACTCTGCGCTCAGCGAGAGTTCTGCTTGTGAATCTCTCTCCCTTTCCCTCTCTATCCTTCCCCCAAATCCCTCTCTCTCTTTAAAAAATAAATAAATCTTTAAAAAGAAAAGCTAAAACATATGCCTACTGTACAATCCAAACCTTCTATTCCTAGATATTTACCTAAGACAAGTGAAAATATAGTCACAAAGTATTATACATAAATGTTCACAGCCAATTTATTTGTAATTGCTAAAAACTGGAAAGACCTAAAATATATTTCATCAGATGAGAAAATAAGTATGTTATTCCCAAACAATGGAACATTCCTTATTAGTAAAAAAAAATAACAATTGACATGAATAACAACATGAATGAATCTCAAACTTATTATTCTGCATGAAAAAGTACGTATCAAAAAATAGTACACACTCTATCATTTATGTAAAATTTCATTTCTATACAGTTCTGGTAACAGAAAGCACATCAGTGGTTGTCTGTAGCTGGGAGTAGAAAAGAGAGATTCCAAAGGAAGAAACTTTGGGAGTGATAGAAATAGTATCTTGATGGTGGTGATATTTGATATCTGTCAAAATTCATCAAACTGTACATTTTAAATATGTGCCATATACTGCATGCAACTTATAAATAAAAAAAAGTTTTAAATCACAAATAACAATGGTTAGAGATATACAGCAGAGACCCTTACGTCCCATGACTGGGGAATAAGTACATATTTTTATATGCTATATAAAGTTTATAAAAAGAATAATGTTTTCACAACAAAAACCTTTTAAATTCCAAAACAACTGTGTGACTAAACAAAACCCACATGTTTCATATGCTATATATCTTGATAAATACTATTAATAATGCCTGGTAAATCCTTAGACCAAAAGGAAATTATTGACTAAAAAAGAAACCTTACACTTAAATCTAGAGCACAAATTAAAAACTCTAATGAAAATACATATCTGCAAAGCCTTTGTCATTAAGGAGATAATGAAAATAAAGGAAATTAGAATTCACCTTTGAGAAAATACAAAAACAAAATAACACAAACAAGGAAGTTGAAATTCACATGAATGAAAGGACCTGATGAAAACACAAATTTGTAGGAAAAATAAATAAGCTGATTTCAGGAAAAAATGATTTCACATGAACACATACACAAATGATTAGGAATTAAAAGGAAAACCCAACCAGAATCACAGGAGAGATTTTTAAAATTACAGTAGGAAACGTGTTACAGGCAAATATATGGCAATAAATTTGAGAACCTAGAAGGAACAGCTAACCTAAATTATCATAGTTGACTCAAGAAATAATATAAATTATCATAGCCAATATAAATTATCATAGTTGACTCAAGAAATAATATATTTGACAATGTAATGTAGACGAATTGATTTTTCATTTCAGAGTGGGAAGGAAAAGGTTTTTTTAATGGCATTGACACAATTGGTGACTTTGGGATGAAAACAAAATTGAACCCCTAACTTACATAATACAAATAACAAAATATAGAGCAGTTGGGGGGGCAGCAGAGAAAAATAGAATTGCTGCAAAAAAAATGTATTAAGGTGATTTCATGTATAATTTCACAGTAAAGCATACCCTTAGCCAAGACTAGAAAATAAGGGGTTTTAAAAACTGTATTTAGCAATATAAAAGTTAAAATATTTATAGCAAAATATAACAAAGTCCAATGCTGAGGATGGAAAATTAGTACCTATAATATATATTTATAAAAGTGTTTTAAATTGACAAGAAGGAGGGATGCCTGGGTGGCTCAGTCTGTTAAGTGTCTGCCTTCAGTTGAGGTCATGATCCCAGCATCCTGGAATCGAGTCCCACATCGGGCTCCTTGCTCAGCAGGAAGCCTGCTTCTCCCTCTCCCTCTGCCTCTGCCTGCCATTCTGTCTGCCTGTGCTCATTCTCTCTGACAAATAAATAAATAAAATCTTTAAAAAAAAATAGACAAGAAGGAAACTCCGCAAGAGGAAAATAGGTGAAGTTATGAATAGGAATTCACAGATGGACATATCCAAATGCCAACAAAATATGGAAAGGAGCTTAAAATCACTAGTACTCAGAAAAATATGAACTAATCCAAAAAATAAGCTATGATTTTATAAACATGAGATTAGAAAATACCAATAGAACTATTGCCAGTGGGAATGTGGGAAGGACAGTGTTGTTTTGGCACATTGCTGCTAGAATGTAAAATATTACTGGCTTTGCTGGAATATGCTCTGGCAATAATTACTAAAATTTAAAAAATATATACACCCAACAGTTCTCCTGAGAATTTATTCCATAAAAATGAAAGTCTCAGTGTTTGAAGATACATTTTAAGGATATTTAATGTAATGTTGTTTGAAGTAGCCAAAAAATAAAACAAGACAAAAGAAATACTAGATATAAATTTAATATCCATCAATTAGAAAAAGGTTAAGTTATAATAATTCACACTATGAAACCATGTGCTTTCATGATAAATTATCAGAACTTCAACAAAAACAAGATACAGAAAATTATGTATATCAGTTGAGAATGCGTTTGACTACATAGAAGGGAAAACCTGATGACTGTGGTTTACACAAATAGTGTTTGTTTATTCTAGGAAATCCAGAGGCAAGAAGATAACTGGTTCTAATTCAGCCACTCAAATGCCATCAGGCACTCAGCCTCTTCTCTTCCTATCATGCCATCACTAATATTCTGCCTTTTGTCTTCCCACTCATCCCATCATGATTCAAAGATGGCGCTGTCATTTCAAGTATCATTTCCAGTTCCCAAGAGGGATGAAGGGAGAAGAATTAAAACTAGCAAAACCAAATTTATCCTATTCTTTAGGAACTAAAACTCTCCTAGAAATCTTGCAACATATTTGTTTGGATATAGCTGACCAGCACTAGGCTCTTATCCTCCCCATACCCAGGGGCTTCCCCATTTCCAAGAGCAAGGACATCTGCTGTGAATTCAAAGTTTAAGCTTTCCTGCCTCCATTGGTACAGAAAAGATCAGGAAATGGTGTTTTATAATTTGCGAATCTTACAAAAATAAATTCTACAATATAATCCTATTTTGTATATCAATAACAAAAGCTCCATGTGAATATTCATATGTGCTTTTGTCTATTGATTATATGTGCATGAAGAAAAATACATACACACACACATAATAAGCTGTTAAGTAAATTTCAAGACAGGGCATATGGAAGGGGAAGGCTTAAAGAGGAGAATCTAAACAAACCATAATTAACTATAATGTGATCATATGTGTACATTTATATAAAACAATTTATACATTAGTAACTTGTAAATACTCCCAGCATATTATAAGGTTAAAAATAGTAATTTCTATTGCCTTCTACATAATGAGACACCGTTTTTCTTTGGTAAAAAATATCTGTTTGTGCCTAGAAAAATAATAACGCCAGTGTTCATTGAGCTCTAATGTTGTTCATAGACATATATATAAGTGATAGACACCTTTCAATCCTCTCAATAGTGCTAGAAGATAAGTAATGTTATCACCAGTTTACAGCCATAGAAAAGCTTGGAGAAGTTCAGCAGACTTTGCAGTGTCACCAGACATGTGAGGGAAAGAACACAGGTGACTGTGCTTACGTCCGAGGATGGAATAAGGGTTGGTAGGGGAGAGGGCAAGAGAAGGCTTACCCAGTTCCTTTTATTTACCTCAGAACATTTTTTACAATTTTTACGATAAGTCCATGTTTTAAAAACAAGTTCAGATTTTTTGTTTAATTAGACCTATACCTCATCATAAAAGCGAAGCAATTTAATTCTCCTTTTCTATCCCCGTCTGATATTTAAATTTATTTCTTACTTATTTCTCTGTATCATTTTTCTTTAGCTTTATTTTGGCCTCCTAACATTGTTCAGACTCTTCAATTTTTCTCTCTCATCTTCAAAGTAAGATAAATTATATCCCCTAACCCTCACACACACACAAATCCTAGGCAGAACAGAAACGAAGCTCTCTCATCAAGCTTACAGAGGATTACATATGTCAGAGAAATGCATTTTGATGTCAAACAGATCTGAATGCAAACTTCTAGAGAACTGGACCATCAAACATTATTTGAGGAAGGCAATCAGACAATATGCCTGAGGTACCATCAGCCAGAATTTATGGTCATACATGTTTAGAAGGAAACAAGACTAAGACAGAGACTGTGGATACCTTCAAAGACCCTGTATTAAGCGGGGATTGGAATGTTGCACTCCAGTGTCAAATCCCACAGCAGCTGGAGAAAAATTTGGACTCAGAGAAAATCTCTTCAGCCTCTTAAGTCACTAGATCCCTGCCTCCGCTTAGCTTCTGACTTTGAGCATGTTCCAAGCTCCAGTTGGAAATGGTGATAGGGAGTGGATTAAGCACAGTTGGGCTTTTACGCTTAAACCTTGAGCATTAACGGTTCAGCAAAGCAAGATTTTCCCATTAGAGCTACCATACTTCCAAGTCCAGCAATTGATAAGCTCCCAAGTTTAATGCATCTGTAAGAAATATGAATGTGTGTTGGCCACAAACTAGAGCACACATCTTAAAGTAGAATCAAGAGTCTAGGAAAACAGCCAAGTTGAGACTGCCTTGGCTAGACAAATAGTATTTTTCATATATTGCTGGTCTTAAAAGAATAAAAGTTTTCCCAACACCAATTTATCAAATATGGTAACAATGGAGCATTTCAGGGAAGGCAGAGAGATCCTTAAATCACCTATATTTAAAAGACTCCACAAAGATAAATAAACAATAAATAATGTAAATATTCTCCACTGTAGAAGAAAAAATAATTTCTATGAAGCATTTTCAAAATGTCTGGTCATTGAACTTCAATTCATTAGTTTTGTAGTAATAGATACATAAAGATATGCTTATCTCAGTAGACTCACTTTCAAAAAACGTGTTATAACTTCTTCCAAGATGGTGAGTGAGGTTTAACCCTAGATTAAATAATCTATAATCACATCTTTTATCCGGAAATTTACCTGACTCTTCAAAAGACCATGGAAAGTGAGGCAGGAAAGTGGTAACACTCCATGAAATAATTACCAAAATTATGTTTCACTAGTTGAAAGGGAAATCTACCGTGATTCTCCTAAAGGCTAACATTTCTCCATTTTTGGTACATTACTCCTAGGAAGGAGTATCCCTAGTAGGTTCCCTCTAAGAGGCATGACTCTAGGACAAGGGAAGGGTAGGGGTTGAACACATGAGAAGACAGTTGAATGGAAAAAGGCAAAGGCAAGTGTAACAAGCATGTGCTGAAAATGAGTGATGAGAGTTTTCTTCTTTTTTGGAGGAACATAATAATCATAGAAGTAGCTATCAATCCTTAGGCACCCATTATGGGCCAGTACCTATGTCATAGGCTTTCCTTGTCACCCTCACATGAATACATTTTATTGCTTTCATTTTGAAGATGAGAAAACTGGTCTTGAAAAAAAAACTTGTTTTTGGTCACACAACTAGAAAAATAGCAGTGGTAAAATGAAATATCTCTCCTGTATGATTCTGAAGTTCCCACTTTTAATCACATAAGAGAAAGAGATGCTGCTTAATACATGTATAAAGATGAATAGGATAGAAGACTTATATAAGGTACATGAGTAACAAGAGAGTGGAGGGAGGAGAAATGGAAAGGAAGAGGGAGAAGGGAACACAAGGGAAGAGGAAAAACAGGGCTTACGTGTATGGCTATGGGAAGTCAACCAGGCATGGTGGAGACTATGTTAATCTTCAAGCTAAGATATCCCTGTTTGTATCCCTCAGTTGCTGAACTACTTCAGAATTGTCTTCCTAACTTATACTTTCCTGTACCATATATGATATATATACCATATATTTTCTGTCCCCACAGATAATTTGAAAGCTTTGCTAATGAAAAGAAACAAGGAAAAGGAGCCACGCTGTGAGATTCAAGTTCCAGCATATTCAAATTTGGATTGATTTTGAGTTGTTAATTTAACTTATCTGGGGACTACATCTCCAGAAAACAGACAAAAGTTTGTACAATCATGAGCACATAAGACTCCAGTTTCATTATGACCCACTCTATTCATTCTTCCTCCAGTAAACTTGGAATTAAGCCACCATACTCTGTCCATTCAATTCTCAGCACCCCAACAAGAGTGTAAAAGAGAAACTGGGTCTGGAGGATTAGGCAATTTAAAGTCTTTTACCAAGACTTTTAAAAAAGTCTTTTATCAATGTAAAGTCTTTAAACCAAGAGTTTCTGTAACCTAGTCTTTCCCACAGTGGGGAAGAGATGATTGTTAAAAAGAAAGTTAGGGAGAAATTTCCCCAAAATGGAGATATGGTAAGTGGATGCTACACAGAGGGGGAAAAAATCCACTAGAGCATCCCAGGGCTTTGATTTCCCTCAGGTTACTTCTGTTTTTTGTTGGTTTGAGCTGGATTCTTTCATTCATATTGTCTCTTTTGCTACCTGAGAATGCAGGAAGAGAGGAAGGAGGGAAAAAGAAAGGAACTTTCAGAGAGAAAGATGGCTTTCAAAAGTACTCAGGACAAGCATTCTTACTTAAAATAATGACCTTGTAACACAGGCAATTTTTAAAGACCTTTGAAATGTTATAACAATAACAGAAATGTTTGTTTGGGAAACTTAAGACAGCTGTCTTCTGTGAGGACAGATTTTGATGAACGTGGGACCCTTTATTCAGCTGACACCTCGATATGCAAATCTGGGAGAAGAGACAGAGAGCAGAGAGTGTGTAATAGAAGAGAAGGTGGAGTGCAGTGAGACGAGAATGTTGAATTGGAATTCAGAAAGTACATTCAGGTAATTACAAATCTTAGACTGCTCAGGGCATGGAAACTGAGGCTGCTTCTTTGGGAAAGCCATTTATGGTCTGTATACCATCCTGAAACTGGAAGAAGTTTTCAACAAAGCAAATCAAGATTAAAAAGTAAAACAGTGGGGTGCCTGGGTGGCTCAGTGCGTTAAAGCCTCTGCCTTCGGCTCAGGTCATGATCCCAGGGTCCTGGGATCAAGCCCGCTTTGGGCTCTCTGCTCAGCAGGAAGTCTGCTTCCCCCCTCTCTCTCTGCTTGCCTCTCTGTCTACTTGGGATCTCTGTCTGTCAAATAAATAAATAAAATCTTTTAAAAAAAAAGTAAAACAGTGGAGCATACATGTAGAGAGCAGTCTGTGTGGGAATAAGATATATTCCCTCCTAGAGAGGGAATAAGATTAACTGAATAGGGACACCTGGGTGGTTCAGTTGGCTAAGCATCAGCCTTCAGCTCAGGTCATGATCTCAGGGTACTGCAGTTGGGGGGGGGTCCTGCTCAGTGGGGAGTCTGCTTCTTCCTCTCCCTATGCCCCCCACTTCATACTCTCTCTTTTTGCTCTCACTCTCTCTCTCTCCCTCCCTCTCAAATAATAAAATACCTAAAAAAAAGATTAACTGAATATCAGCCATGGCATCAGGTGACCTTTCAAGTCCACTTATGTCCTTCTGAAAGAATGGCTAGATTTCTAGGTCTTGGGGTACCTGCATGGCTCAGTTGGTTAAGCATCTGTTTTCAGCTCAGGTCATGATCTCAAGGTCCTGGGATTGAGCCCCATGTCAGACTCCCAGCTCAGCAGGGAATCTGCTTATCCCTCTTCTTTTGTCCCTCCCCTGGCTGGTACATGCCCTTTCTCCCTCCCTCTCTCTCTCTCTATCAAATAAATAAAGAAAATTTTTTAAAAAAGATCTCTCAGTCTTGGATTCAAAGACAAACTCTTCATTTCTTATAATAAATAGTTCTCAAAATGAGCCACATGGATTGATTTCTGGTTTACTGTTATCAAAACAATTCCAGAATAAGACAAATACCTTTAGTTAACCTTAGGAAGAAAGTTTCTGGCCTGCCCAGAAAGCTCAGTGGAGAATGCTAACAAAGTATAGCCTGGAGGCCTAGATGGAGCATTAGATACAAAAAGGGAGAAGCCTGTGAGGGAATCCTGCGAAGGAAGCTTCAGCATCCAAAATTCTGGGGATGGAGATGCAAGCAGTGGAGTGGAAGTCCACACACATTTGCTAACTTAGGAAAATAGTAATTATAAGCAGAGATAGGAAACCTGCACTTCTAATGAGCATTCCACTGCTAGCCCCACAGCCTGTGTTGAGTGAATCTTAATACTCCTACCAGCCTCCCTCAGAGGGTGAGCGACCTAAGTGATGAGGACAGTCATCATGACTTTTCCCAGCTCATGAGTGGTGAGCGATTACTGTGATTAACAAGGACATCAGGTCCATTTGCATGATGAACTTGCAGTTCTGGGCAGTGAGGAATTATGGTGATTAGCTATTCAGAGTGATTAAAAGTTCACTGGGTAAGGCAAAACCTCAACTGATTGGGGAAAAGTGATGGAGAGGGGCACGCCTGCTTCAAGGAGTGGATAGTGAATGCTGATACAGAGCCACTAATATGAGGAGCAGTGGATAGACATCAGTTGCCATTAACTTAGTTGCATTCACAATGACCCACTGTGAATTTTCCTGACAGAGAAAAAGGAGGAGCAAAAGAAATAATTAGCAAAAGAACATGGTCTCGATGCCGGGAGGAGGGACTGAAATCTTCTTTATCCTGAGAAAATAGGATTAACTTTAAAACATCTCCATTACTCTATTTTGGTCAGATTCAAGGATGGTTGAGACTAAGAAACACAGATGTGTAGAAACAGCATAGAGAAGACCTAGCACAATGGTTGAAAGCTTGGGCTATAGTCATCACAACAATATGGTACTGGCATAAAAACACGATATAACGCTTGGGGCCTGGGGCCAAATAAATCAAGGTTAATCATGTTCTTGTATTTACCAGCTGTGACCTTGTGAGGTTCATTCTAATGAACTCTCACCACTGGGCTGCTAAAGGCTTCAATGAGAACTTAGAAAGTGTTTAGAAATATGCCTAGCAGATCACACTTAAGAAATTCTACTATCAATAAAAACAAAATGATCTTAAAATCATTTTGTTATTGCAATTCCAAGGAATTAACCTAGTTTTATGTTCCCTAGTGAACAAATCAAGAGTCCAGAAATAAATCTAACCATATATAGCCAACCATATTTGACAAAGGAGCCAAGAACACTCAACAGAGAAAAGACAGTCTCTGCAGTGTATAGTACTGGGATAATTCAATATTCACATGTAAAACTATGAAACTAGACCCCTAAATTATGCCTCTCACAAAAATTAACTCAAAATGGATTAAAGACTTAAATATAAGATCAAAATCATGAAACCCCTCAGTGAAAACATAGGAATAAAGCTTCATGGCATGGATCTTAGTAATGATTTTTTATATAAGACATCTAAAGCACAAGCAACAAAATAAAAAAGAAACAAATGGGACTAAATCAAACTAAAAATATTATGCTTAGCAAAACAACCAACAAAGTTAAAAGACAACCTATGGAATAGAAAAAATAGTTGCAATCCATATATCTGATAAGAGGTTAACATCTAAAATATATAAAGGACTCATATAACTCAATAGCAAAACCTGCCCTAAATCCACCAGATATAATAATTTTATACCTGTTAGAATGACATTATCCAAGACAAGAAATGACAAAATCTAGAGTGGATATGGGGCAAAGGGAACCCTGTATACTGTTAATGGGATTGCAAATTGGCACAGCCACTATGGAAAACAGTATGAAGAAGCCTCAAGAAATTAGAAATTGAACTACCTTATGATCCAGTAATTCCACTTCTGGGAACATACACCAAGGAAATGAAAACACTAATTCAAAAAGATATCTACTCGCATGTTCATAACAGTACTATACACAATAGCCAAGACCTGGGAACAACCTAAGTATCATCAAATAAATGGATAAAGAAGTTGTGGCATAGAAGGAGAGGCAAGATGGTGGAGGAGTAGCAGACTGAAACAACATCCAATCCCAAGAGTTCAGCTAGATAGGTATCAAACCATTCTGAAGCTCTACAAACTCAACAAGAAATAGAAGAGAGGAAAAGCAAAAATTCTAAGAACAGAAAATTGACCATTTTCTGAAAGGTAGGACCCGTGGAGAAAGGACTCTGAAGTGAAGGGAAGATAGATCGTGGGGGAGGGCTGGCTCCCAGCAAGTGGTGGAGCAGTGGAACACAAAATCAGAACTTTTAGAAGTCTGCTTAGAAGTCACCCCAGAGCTAAGCAGGGGTGGAGCCCTTGAGGGATAGTGTGGTCTTAGGTCCCATGGGGTCACAGAAAAACAGGGGGTGTCTGAGTGTGGGAGAGATGCCAGGTATCAGAGTGGGGAAGCCAACTACAGAGCTGAAGAGTGAGCTTTCAGATTGGGATTACCTTAAACTGTGATCCAAGGCACAGTGGGACCACTGCTCTTTGAGAAGGGACCCCCACATGTGGCATATCCAGGGAGACTCACCTCCCTGCTCTGGGAGGAGCAGCATGGCAGGAATCTGCTGGATTTGGAGACTCCCAATGGAGCTGTGTGCCAGAGATAGAAACACTCGGTCACAGGCCAGGTGAGCTCAGATTGTGGCCAGAGAACAAGGAGACAGGAGTGATTACTTATCCCTGAGGGTGCACTGAAGAGTGGGGCCCTGAGCTCTTGGCTCCTCCAGGCCAGAGATTGGGAGGCTGCCATTTTCATTTCTGTCCTCCAAAGCTCTACAGAAAGCATTCAGGGAACAAAAGCTCCCAGAGTGAACCCGAGCAGATTACTTTCCAAGGCCCCTGGCAAAGCAGTATAATTCTGCCTCCAGCAAAGACATTTGAGAATCACTGTAATAGGTCCCTCCCCCAGAAGATCAGCAAGAACATCCAGCCAAGACCAAGCTCACTGATCAAGGAGAACAAGGGAAAGCAATGAGGAGAATTCATGGCTTTACCTCCATGGTCCTTTTGTCTTACAAAGAAAATATTTTTTACTTTATTTTTTTTCTTATTCTATTTTTTTAAACTTTTTCTCTTTCCTCTTTTAGCACTTTTTAACTAGTTTATCTTAACAATACCTTTCTTTAAAAAATCTTTTTAAACCTTCATTGTTATAGTCATATTTTAACCCTTCGTTGTATTTAATCTTAATTTTTGGTATACATATAGGGTTTTATTCTTTTTTCTAAAAAGTTTTGGATACAATCTCTTCTAATAGATCAAAATATGCCCTGATCTAGCACATGGCTTTGTTCTAGTCTCCAGCCTGAGCACATTCCATGCTCTCTTTTTTTTCTTTTTCCAACCAACTTATCTTATCAATTCCTTTTTTATAATTTTTTTATTTTAATCTTTACACTCATATTCCATCACTTCTTCATGTTTACACTTATTTTTGAACATATATAAGTTGTTCTTTCTTTAAAATTTTGGGAGGTAATTTTGTCTAAGAGACCAAAACACCCAAAATCAAGTGGGTGACTCTGTTCTATTCACCAGCCTAACATGTAAATATACATATATATATATGATTTTTTATATTTTATTTTTATTTCTTTTTCCCCACTTTCTTTCCCCCCTAGTTTTGGATCTCTTCTGATTTGGTTAGCATACATTTTTCCTCGGGTCTTTGCCACCCTTTTAGTATTTTATTCTCTCATTCAAATATTCTCATCTGGGTAAAATGACAAGGTGGAAAAACTAACTCCAAAAAAAAGAAGAAGAGGCAGTACCAATGGCTAGGGACCTAATCAATACGGACATTGTTAATATGTCAGAAATAGAGTTCAGAACGATGATTCTCAAGGTGCTAGCTGGGCTCAAAAAAGGTATGGAAGATATGAGAGAAACTCTTTCTGCAGAAATAAAATCCCTTTCTGGAGAAATAAAAGAACTAAAATCTAACCAAGTTGAAATTTTAAAAGTTATTAATGAGGTGCAATAAAAAATGGAGGCCCTTACTGCTAAGATAAATGAGGCAGTAGAGAGAATTAGTGATATAGAAGACCAAATGATGGACAATAAAGAAGCTGGGCAAAAGAGAGACAAACAACTACTGGACCATGAAGGGAGAATTCGAGAGATAAGTGATACCATAAGATGAAACAACATTAGAATAAATGGGATTCCAGAAGAAGAAGAAAGAGTGGGGCAGAAGGTATATTGGGGAAAATTATAGTAGAGAATTTCCCTAATATGGCAAAGGGAACAAGCATCAAAATCCAGGAGACACAGAGAATCCCCCTCAAAATCAATAAAAATAGGTCCATACCCTGTCATCTAATAGTAAAACTTACAAGTCTTAGTGACAAAGAGAAAAATCCTGAAAGCAGCTTAGGACATGAAGTCTGTATCATACAATGATGAAAATATTAGATTGGCAGCAGACTTATCCACAGATACCTGGAAGACCAGAAAGGACTGGCATGATATATTTAGAGCACTAAATGAGAAATACATGCAGCCCAGAATACTATATCCAGCTAGACTATCATTGAAAATAGAAGGAGAGATAAAAAGCTTCCAGGACAAACAAAAATTAAAAGAATTTACAAACACCAAACCAGCCCTACAGGAAATATTGAGAGGGGTCCTCTAAGCAAAGACAGAGCCTAAAAGTAGTAGACCAGAAAGGAACAGAGACAATATACAGTAACAGTCACCTTACAGGCAATACAATGGCACTAAATTCATATCTTTTAATAGATACCCTGAATGTAAATGGGCTAAATGCCCCAATCAAAAGACACTGGGTATCAGAACGGATAAAAGACCAAAACCCATCACTATGCTGTCTACAAGAAACTCATTTTGGACCAAAGACACCTCCAGATTTAAAGTGAGGGGGTAGAAGAAAATTTACCATGCTAATGGACATCAAAAGAAAGCTGGGTGGCAATCCTTATATCAGATCAATTAGATTTTAAGCCAAAGACTATAATAAGAGATGAATTAAAAAAAATTTAATCTAATTTTTTCAGACTATATCATACTTAAATGGTCTGTACAAGAAGATGATCTAACAATTTTAAATATCTATGCCCCTAACATGGCAGCAGCCAACTATATAAACCACTTAATAACAAAATCAAAGTAACACATCGATAATAATACAATAATAGTAGGGGAATGTAATACCCCCTTCACTGAAATGGACAGATCATACAAGCAAAAGATCAACAAGGAAATAAAGGCCTTAAATGACACACTGAACCAGATGGGTATCACAGATATAGTCAGAACATTCCATCCCAAAGCAACAGAATACACATTCTTCTCTAGTGCACATGGAACTTCTCCAGAATAGATCATATCCTGGGTCACAAATCAGGTCTCAACCAGTGCCAAAAGATTGGAATACTTCCCTAAATATTTTCTGACCACAATGCTCTGAAGCTAGAACTCAATCACAAGATGAAATTTGAAAAAAATCAATGGGCCAACCAGGAAGTTAAAGAATAATTGAAAAAATTCATGGAAACAAATGATAATGAAAACACAACTGTTCAAAATCTGTGGGACACAGCAATGGCGGTCCTGAGAGGAAAGTATGTAGAGACACAAGCATTTCTCAATAAACAAGAAAGGTCTCAAATACACAACCTAACACTACACCTGAGGGAGCTGGAGAAAGAACAACAAAGAAAGCCTAAACCCAGCAGGAGAAGAGAAATAATAAAGATTAGAGCAGAAATCAATGAAATAGAAACCAAAAGAACAATAGAACAATAGATCAATGAAACTAGGAGCTGGTTCTTTGAAAGAATTAATAAGATGAATAAACCCCTGGCCAGACTTATCAAAAAGACAAGAGAAAGGACCCAAATAAATAAAATCATGAATGAAGGAGGAGAGATCACAACCAACACCAAAGAAATACAAACAATTATAAGGACATATTATGAGGAAGTATACACCAGCAAATTTGACAATCTGGAAGAAATGGATGCATTCCTAGAGATGTATAAACTATCTAAACTGAACCATGAGGAAAGAGAAAACCTGAACAGACCCATAACCAGTAAGGAGATTGAAGCAGTCATCAAAAATCTCCCAACAAACAAGAGTTCAGGGCCAGATGGCTTCCCAGGGGAATTCTACCAAACATTTAAATAATTAGTACCTATTCTCCTGAAACTGTTCCAAAAAATAGAAATGGAAGGAAAACTTCCAAACTCATTTTATGAAGCTAGCATTGCTTTGATCCCCAAACCAGAAAAAGACCCCAGCGAAAAGGAGAATTACAGACCAATATCCTTGAGGAACATGGATGCAAAAATTCTCACCAAAATACTAGCCAATAGGATCCAACAGTACACAAAAAGGATTATTCACACAACAAAGGGGGATTTATTCCTGGGCTGCAAGGATGGTTCAACATCCACAAATCAATCAGTGTGATACAATACATTAAGAAAAGAAAGAACAAGAACCATATGATACTCTCATTAGATGCTGAAAAAGCATTTGACAAAGTACAGCATCCTTTCTTGATCAAAACTCTTCAGTGTGTAGGGATAGAGAGTACATACCTCAATATCATCAAAGCCAGCTATGAAAAACCCCCAGCAACTGTCATCCTCAATGGGGAAAAACTGGGAGCTTTTCCACTAAGGTCATTCATATATATATATATTCCCTTGTGTGTATATATATATATTCCCTTATGTGTGTATATATACACAATGGAACACAGCCATCTAAAAGAAATGAAATCTTGCCATTTGCAATGACGTGGATTGACCCAGAGTGTATTATGTTAAGCAAAATAAGTCAATCAGAAAAGGACAATTGTCATATGATCTCCCTGATATGAGGAATTTGAGAAGCAGAGTGGGAGGCTTGGGGGGTAGGGAAGGAAAAAATGAAACAAGATGGGACGAGGAGGGAGACAAACCATAAGAGGCTCTTAATCTTACAAAACAGACTGAGGGTTGCTGGGGTGGGGAATGGAGAGGGTTGTTGGGTTAGGTACATTGGGGATGATATGTGATAGTGTGAGTGCTGTGAAGTGTGTAAGCCTGATGATTCACTGACCTGTATCCCTGGGGCAAATAACACATTATATGTTAATAAAAACAATTAATAAAAAAAGAAGTTGTGGCATATATACAATAGAATATTATTCAGTCATAAAAAATGAGGTAATCCTACCATTTGCAACAACTTGGGTAAACCTTGAAGCCATTTTGTTAAGTGAAATAAGTCGGAGAACAATAATGTAATATGAACATAGTAGTAGTTCATACTGTAGTAGTAGTTCATACTGTAGTAGAACAGTAATATGTTCTGCTTATATGCAGAATCTTAAAAAACAAAAACAAAAACCTGAAAACATAGAAAAAGAGATAACATTTGTGGTTATCAAAGGCAGGAGTTGGGGGAAAGGAAAGTGGTTGAAGGTGGTCAAAAGGTGGAAACTTCCAGTTAGAAGATAAGTAAGCACTAGGAATGTGCTGTACAACATGATAACTATACTTACAAAAGGTCTATGATATATAAGAAAATTGTCAAGGGAATAAACCCTACATGTTCTTACCACAAAATGAAATGTTCTTTCTTTTCTTTATTTTTCTTGTATTTGTATAAAATATGAATAGCAGCTGAATTTATTGTGATATTTCACAATGTATGCAAATTAAACCATCATGCTGTATGCCTTAAACTTATACAGTGATGTATATCAATTATTTCTCAATAAAATTGGGAAAAATAAATTCATTTGAAATCATTTAAAATTAGGACATTAATTCTATTTTTAAAAAGTAAGTTATCAGATATCTTATATTACCTGTGAAGTTTATTACAAGAGAGTAAAAAGGATGATTAAAAGTAACTGCTTATAAAATGGAGTCTCTGGATCCAGTAGAGATAGAAACCACTGCAAGATATGGTAAACAATGTGGACTTTATTCCAAGCCCAATAAGAAGTTTGGAGACTACTAAACAAGGGACTGTTGTGATATGACTTGAAATTTTAAAAGGTTGCATCTGCATTTGTAGAAACCTGATTGTAGAAGGCAAGATGGGAATCAAAGACACAAGTAAGAAGTCTGATACAGCAATCAAGGCAAGCAATGCTGGAGGCCTACACTAAGATGCTAAGAATGGAGTTGGTGAAGGTTCATCTCTTTGTCTACTGAGAATCCTTTAAGTATTTGAAGGCTATCATCATATTACCCTGTTTTACTTTCCTCTTTTTGCTAAACATAGCCAGATCCTTCCACTGTATTCTACATAACATGGTTTCTCGACATTTTTCCACCTTGTGAACACAGTTATCTTTGTTGATATCTTCTGAAAATCCTCTAGATTCCCTCTTAAAGTAGAGTTCTCAGAATTGAGGGAAATTCTTCAAATTGGATTTGACTTATCTTTCTGGACAATTAAACAATGGCACTTGTGACCTTTCTATCCTATTGTCTATGACAGAATGAGCTAGTATGTTCTGTACCTGCATTGCACTGTTTATTTACATTCAGCTTGTGATGAATGACTTCCTTCCCATCCTACCTTAGATATTCTCTGAGCTTGTATACCTGTCTTTACATTTCCAAGAATAGTACCCCAATTAGTTTTTATTTTTCCCTATTCTTTACCACTAGAAACCAATATCACATCATGAAATGGAAATGGAGAGGCCCTCTACACATTACAAAAGCCTAAAATTTTTTTTAAAAAAGGGCAGTGTAGGACAAATTCCAGGTGAGTAGTCCAAACAGCAGGTGTCATAGTGTTTGCCATGTTTTTTTTTTTAGGACATCCAACTTGTATAGGTGAAACCTTTCCTGAAAGTCATTTTCTCTTAGGCAGCTGTGTTTGTTCTGTCACTAACCATCTTTGTCTAGCAATAAAAATATCTTCCTTTACTCTACCCAGTTGTACTTCCACAAGAGAGTGTGCTTCATGAAGTTAGGAGTTCCTCATCACTAGAAGTAGATAAACAATGAGTAAATTATCTCTGCCTGAATATGTTAAACAGAAAATTCAGATTGGTGGCAACTTCAAGGCTTCTGGATTTGCTAAGTGACACTCAGGATCCCTTATAATTCTGAAATTCTACTCATTCCATGATTCTTACAGTTTTGTCAACTGTGCTTACAATTACCCAACTTCTCGTACTAGGCTCTTGGAAGTTAGCTCAATGAAACCTACTGCTCCAGCTACCTATTGCTGTATATCAAACCAACCCAAAACACAGTGACATAAAATAGCAACTATTTTAATATGCTCATAGATTCTACAGGTTAGGAATTTGAACAAGGAATAATAGAGCTGCCTTGTTTCTGCTCCCCAACATCTGAGCCTCTGTTGGGAAGGCATACGTGACTGGGGTGACTCCAGTGTCTGGAGAAAACTCAAATTGCTGGAGGCTGGAATCATATGGGAGCTTCCTCACTCACATATTTGACATCTGTACTGGGATAAAACAGAAGCCAGTTTCAGCTGAAACTGTTGGCCATATCTTCAGGAGGCTATGCTATGGGGTTTCAGCTTCCTTACAATATAGTGGATTAAGAGTAGTCAAAGTTCTAACATGGTTTAGATGGAAACTGCATAATCTTTTATGACTTAGCCTTGAAGGTCATCTAGCATCACTTTTTATAGTTTGAATCTACCCAGATTTAAAGAAAGGTAACCTAGACCCCTCCACTCAATGGGAGAAATGTCAAAGAATATGCAGCTGCTTTTCAAAGCTGCCACATTTCCTATGGTTTTTATTATTAAACTTTAAATAATAACAACCAAAATTCCTTTTTTTTTCTTCTGAATTTCCTAACTCTGATTGAAGTCAAGGTAGGCACCTGTGTAGCTTGTAGACAGTGGGACTTCTAAGCACAATAGAGAAGAAAAGAGTGAACCAAAGCTTCCAGTGGATAGGACAGAGATTTTTCTGGAGCCAAGATCAGGTATGCCTTTGGAGTTGAACAAAGACTGACATTCTGGACAACTGCTGCTTCCTTTATAGACCCTAGGAATTCCAAGATCAAACTCTGTAGTATTCCAAACCCTGGGAGAAAAAGCCTTGCTCAGACTCAATTTATTGGACACTGACTTTTAATCCACTGAAATTTGTATGTGTTCTACAAGTCTCTCAATGCTCTGTTTTGGCTAATTCATTACCTAGACATGTCCTCATCCTCACCTGGGGACGATAAACATGCCTGAGCCTGGAAAAAGGTACAGAGAAAGAGATGACTATGCTTCCCACAGAGACCCATCTGAGCACAAAGGAAAGGAAGGAAAGCTACCTCAGCAAGGGAGTTGAAATGCTAGAAGAAGCACTTCCTCCATGGCTCAGTGCAGTGCCATTCTGTGCACTAAATACCTACTAATTATTCCTTACTGTACATCAGCAAAAGCTGATCTGATTAAAATCATAAATTGGTCCTATATTTCTGTAGGAAGGGTGTGGAGCTGGGTGTGTTCACTAATATGTACATCGTCAAAAATGAGGGCTATGGTCAAGTCATGGGTCTTCTCTACATTGAGCTCACTCAAAATGCCAGAGTTCTGAGTTTGGGAATGTCAACCTCTCAATTTCAACCCCAAATCTTTGAAATCAAAGGCAGATTATGAAGTCAACATCTGCACCTTTCACAGCAGACTCTACAATCCTGGGCAAGAGAAAGAAATGGGAATGGTGACTGACCAGTCTTCCTAATGGTAATTAGTGAAAGTTAACTAAGTCAACCAAGCACTTACCACATGAATGCCAATCAACATTACATAGATTATTTCCTTTCATTCTTGCAACAATCCCATTTATACATATAGACAGTGAGCCCCAGAGATGTGAAATAACTTATTGCAAATTAGAGTGGAATTTATGGGCCAAATTCAAGCTAAGACAGTCCATGTCTAGGCCTAAGATTTTAACAACTAGAATATACCATCTCTGCTCATAAGCATATGTGCACTTTAACAACTAGACAATACTGCCTCTGCTCATAAGCATTCTAGGCACTCCCTGAATGGGCAGTCAGGAAGGGCTGGAGAATATGATGCCTGACCTGAGACTTCAGGATAAGGAGAAACCAACTAGGCAGAGAGAAGGGACAAGGGGTATTCCTGGGAGAGCAATGCAGGCACAGGAATAGTGCATACAGGGCCTGATGATGCTGAGCCAAGCAAAAATCTCCTTAAAGTCAGGGGTCATGTTTACTTGCTCACCATGAAAGCCCTAGGTGTCTGGCATACAATAGCCACATGGAGAGTCGAGAGAACATTGCAGTCACAATCATGAACTCTGGAGTCAGAATTTCAGTGTTAAGTTATGAGACTCAAACCACTGGCTCCATCTCTGTGAGCTTTGGTTTTCCCATCTGTGAAAAACAGGAGGTGATAAGAGTCCCAGTCTTCCAGACTTGCTGTGAGGGAAGATGATATGAGTCATGTGGGTAAAATGCATGCATGGTCTAGTACAGCCACAGGGAGAGCCCAAAAAATGTCCACAGTGGTAGTTTATTATTAGACCGACAGGAAGTCTTTTCAAAGGGAATGAATGAATGATGCTCATATGACTTGTTAGAAGATAGCAAGGATTACAGTGTGACTACAGAGGGTAAGAAAGTGGTGCAAGGAGAAGCTGATGCCAAATTGAACATCCTGACTTCGCTTTCCACTTTTCCTAATAGTCCATCATCTTAATGGGGTTAGTGATGGAAAGAAAGGTAACATTTTGCATTTATATTGCAGTTTGCACTTCACAACATACCTCCACATCATTATTTCATTCAACTTCTAAACAAATATATGAAAAGTACATGATGTGTGTGCTTTGTCCCTCTTTTTCACAAATCTGCAGAGACTCAGAGGGTAGAAGTATCTGTAAAATGTGAACAGGAAAAAAAAATGAACAGGATGATAAGTAACAGAAAACAAAGCCCAATTATTCTGACTTCTGGCTCTTTATCCCTTCATATGGATAATAGAGCTAGTAAAGAGAGAGACCCAGGGATTTCCTCAGTACCAGAGAAAGGCTTGCTGGTTAATCACTAAACTTTTTTACTTTTCCTCCTAGAATCTGCCTTTACTATATTCACTGCATTTGTTTTCAAGGTTTCTTAAAACCTTTTTGTCACAATAGCTAATCATCTTATGTATTTTGGTTTATTATTATAATAGTAATCTTTCTCCCTTAAAAAAATCCATTCAAAATATCTAAGTCCTTTGCCTCAAGATAAAGAATTTTTGACTAAGAAATACCAACCTGATCTTCTTTTTTTGTTGTTTTTTTTAATTTTATTTTTTCAGTGTTCTAAGATTCATTGTTTATGCACCACACCCAGTGCTCCATGCAATACATGTCCTCTTTAATACTGACCATGGGCCCACCCATCCCCCTACTCCCCTCCCTTCTAAAACCCTCAGTTTGTTTCTCAGAGTCCACAGTCATCACTAGCCATCAGGGAGATTCAAATCAAAACCACACTGAGATACCACCTTACACCAGTTAGAATGGCCAAAATCAACAAGACAGTGATCAAGTGTTGGAGAGGATGTGGAGAAAGGGGAACCCTCTTCCACTGTTGGTGGGAATGCAAGTTGGTGCAGCCACTTTGGGAAACAGTGTGGAAATTCCTTAAGAAATTAAAAAAATAGAGCTACCCTATGACCCTGCAATTGCACTACCGTATATTTACCGCAAAGATACAGATGCAGTGAAAAGAAGGGCTATCTGTATCCCAAAGTTCATAGCAGCAATGGCCACAGTCACCAAACTGTGGAAAGAACCAAGATGCCCTTCAACAGATGAATGGATAAAGAAGATGTGGTCTATATATATGATGGAATATTACTCAGCCATCAGAAGGATGAAAACCCAACTTTAGTATCAGCCTGATCTTCAAAAAAGAAAAAAGAAAAAAAAAAAAGGAAAATTGAAATTGCTTCAGCTTGGTAAATAGAAAATCATCTCTTGTTCTGTTCTGGTAAACATAAATGTACTTCATATGTACATTTACTACATCACTCTATTTCCCTTGCAGTTAGGTGCAACCATGCAAGAGAGCTGTGGTCAGTGGATCATTGGCAGAAGCAATCTGTAATACTTTGAGGCCTGATTCAGATCTCCCCCTTTCTCCCCTTGAGAAACAACCTTAAAAGTTAAAGATGGCAGATCTTGAACATAGAAGAACTTGGATCCCTTAGTCACAGGTTTGGATGAAAGTGCCAGTTGCTCTGGAACACTCATTTTGGAAATTACATGAGCAATACATTTCTATTATGCTAATCCATTGAGGCTTATCTGTTTCAGCAGCTAGTATTACTCAACTAATAAAACATGAAAAAAATAGAAATATTACAAACCCAAACACTATTTAAGACTATCTTCATAACTATTAAAGCCTATATTTCAGGGTGCCTGGGTGACTCGGTGTGCTAAAGCCTCTGCCTTAGGCTCAGGTCATGATCCCAGGGTCCTGGGATCGAGCCCCACATTGGGCTCTCTGCTCAGCAGGGAGCCTGCTTCCCCCTCTCTCTCTGCCTGCCTCTCTGCCTACTTGTGATCTCTGTCTGTCAAATAAATAAATAAAATCTTTTTTAAAAAGCCTATATTTCAATGTATCTTTGCTTCTTTATTAGAATTACGTCATGTCCCAATCTGGAAAGCAAGTGGTAATAAATGAGAGTTGCAAGACTACAAATTCATTATGAGCAGGTATCCTATCTACCTTTGTATCCCTAGCACCTCACACAGTACTAGGCACAAAGTAAGTGTTCAATAAAGGATGACATGTAGACGGTACAGAATCATCCTAACATCTATCATCTAAGATCATTGAATGATTAAGTTCTCCAAAAGGAAAAGGGTAATTTCCCACAGGAGGCATCTTACAGAAAAGGAGATCTCCCACGACTTGGTGAGAGTTAATGTGGTAGAGACTTAATTCATGCATTCTTCGAAGCTATTATTGAGTACCTGTTATATGTCTGGCACTATTCCAGGGAATAAGGGTACAACAAAAAAATTAAGTAGCAGTAGATGGTGTTTCCCTTTCTGTACCAGGATAATTCTAATTTCATAAGAGACTCTTATCAATGGAGAAGGCACAGATTTGAATCTGCAGAACAACCATATTCTTTTTTACTGTGCTTTTCATGGTGAACTCCTGTAACTGGCCTTGTCTCCATCCCCACCACCCCACCAGCATTTTTCTTTTGTTTTAAGTTTAGGATGGTATTTAAGGTGGTGTTGTGGGCCACTTCTGAGAGTTACTCAGTTTTTCTCGGTATCTTTCATGTATATGTGAGATATACATCTTAATGTGTTTGTTTTTATCTTGTTAATCTGTCTTTTATTTCACAGTTCTCAGCCAAGAACACAAAGGGTAAAGGGAAATTACTTTTCCACCTCTACATAGTCTACCAAAATTTTATATATGTATTGAAACCCTTGCACAGAAACCTGGGTCCCCAAATCAGCTAGGTACTCAGTCATCTGGGTCCATATTACAAGGATGCAAGTGTGCCAGGTTAGCAGTTTTGAGAGATACATTATGATAATAGTTTCTTCTCTGAAAGCATAAGAACACCTGCTCCCAAGTGGTAAAGAAAGGAAATCATCAACTGAAAGCTTGAGAACAAATTAACCAGATCCACACTCAAGAAGTTAAACCATTCAGGGTGGGGGGGAACAGCACAGCAACAAGAGTGAGTGGTAAAGTTAATATGCAGTGGCTGATCATACAGTTGAAGGTATCAGTCCACTTTGTTTCTAAGCTCCTGTTTTATAAAAGTTAATCATATAATTTGGCTACAGCAACAGCAGAAATGGCAGATGTGCTGTCCAACTGACCAGGTTAAGAAAAATAAAGGCAGATGGTTTTAGATTAAAGTCTGGATAGCAACACTGCCATTAGAGAAGAGATGTTCTGTCACCAGGCCAAGGTTCTTTCATTTACTTTACTCCCCAAATTATCTGCCACCTGATGGTCCAGGGAATCATTTAGAATCTTAGTCAGGGGCAATTGATAAAAACTCATTAATTTGGATTAAGTGATTCATTTAAGAAATATTTACTGCATGCCTACTATGTGTGCAACAACACTCTAGGTGCTGAGGAATACAGCAACTACCAGGACAAGCAAATAAGGTCACTAAATTTTGTTAAATGCTATCAAGAAAATGAAAGAGGGTAATGGGAACGGGGGAAGAAAGCATTACAATCTTAGAGAAGGCCTTTGGAAGGAAGCCACACTTGAAACAAGAGAAGAAAGGTGATGTGTTAATTTTCTATTGCTGCATAACAAATAGACACAAACTTAACTGCCTAAAACAATGCAAATGTACTGTCTCAGTGTTTCTGTGAATCAGGAGTCCAGTTTAGTATAGTTTAGCTGAGTCCCTGCTCAGGGTCTTCTATGCTGAAATAAAGGTTTTGGCATGGGTTGTGGTTTTATCTGAGGGTTGGGGTTCTCTTCCAAGCTCACTGGTGGTCAGCAGGATTCCTTTCCCTATGGCTATGTGACTATGGTCTCCCTCTTTTGCTAGCTGTTGGCTGGGGACCACTCTCACTTCCTATATATTACTATACCTTGCTGTACGATTCCCTTCTCTTATAACATGCTTTCTATTAGGCCAGCAAGAGAGTGTCTCCTTAACACCTAACCTTCTTTTAAAGGGTTTACTTGATTAGGTCAGGCCTACCTAGGAGTTTCTCTTTTGATTAACTCAAGTCAACTCATGAGTAACATAATCACAGGAGTAATACAGCATTGTATTTACTGGTTCTAGCTACAGTCAAGAGAAGCATGTACATGGGAAGTCTGGATGGCACAGTTGGTTAAGTGCTGGACTTTTGGTTTTGGTTTAGATTGTGATCTCAGGGTCAAGAGATAGAACTCCATGTCAGGCTCTGCACTCAGCGTGGAGTCTGCTTAAGACTCTCTTCTCTGCTTCTCCTCCCCAACACCTCAAATAAATAAATAAATAAATAAATAAATCTTTACAAAAATTTTTTTTCTTTTTTTTATTTATTAGTTAGAGAGAGAGAGAGAGAGAGCAAGCATAGGCAGACAGAGGCAGAGGGAGAAGCAGGCTCCCTGCCAAGCAAGGAGCCGATGTGGGACTCAATCCCAGGATGCTGGGATCATGACCTGAGCTGAAGACAGCCGCTTAACCAACTGAGCCACCCAGGCGCCCCTACAAAAATATTTTTAAAAAGAGGAGCATGAACACTAGAGGGTAGAAATCTTAGAGGTTCTTTAAAATTCTACCTACCACATATGAGAACCAGCCATGCAAAATCAGGTAAAAGCCTTTCCAGGTACAGTCACCAGAAAGTATACAGAACAAACTTGATATTTTAAGAAAAGAGAAAGTAAGTTGGTCTACTGAAGCATGGTGGATGGGAGAAGAAGATGAGGGAGGAGGCATCTACAGAAGTCAGACAAGTCAGACCACCTATAGCTTTGATGGACCTGTTAACAAGTGTGGATTCAATTTCATGTTAACTGAGCTTCCCTGGCATGATATTAGGCTCATCAGTGGCATAAAGACCAGTGGATCCAATGTCAAGAGAAATGGGAGGCATTAACTTGCTGTGGCTACCTCTCATTTTAAGAAATGAGAGCCTGTAGTAAAGGCTCTTTACAGATCTCACCTTCCATTTTTTTCTAGGTCCCCATTAAAAAGACTATTCAGGTGAATGTAAAAATTAAATGAATGTAGTCACTTTCTGGTGTTGACTGGCTTAATAAGAAAGGAATCTGTTCTGCTTTCAAGTATCTTCCAATACACATGAATGCACCCTTGGGTCACTTCATAAATTCTATAAATAACAAGAGTTACATTAATAATATGGGGGCATTTCCAGAAGCAATATACATTTTGTCCTTTGGTCAAGGGATTCATAATTAGTATTTTTAGAAATTTCCAGCAATGCAGATTTTCAAAGATAATATTTAGGCAAGAGTTTATTGTTTGAAAATGGTAGCTCATCACAGTCATTTTTTTTTCCTTCTTTCTAAACTGAGGTTGAAAGGGAAATCCAAGTTGAATTAAACAACCTATAGAAATGTCACTATGTCTTAATCGACCCAGGAGTCAGAAGTATAACTGCTTTTTTAGCTTCTTTGATTGAAAGTACTAACAGGATTTATGTGAATCTTCCCTTTGAGACTATGATTAGTATTATGGGAAAATTTTTTTAAAGTGATAGAGCTTAGATTCTAAAACTTGAAGACCCAATAAGGACTGTTAATAACTCTCACTTCTTTTTAAGTGCACACTTTTTAGTGTAATTTTCCAAGTCTCATTTGGACCAAGATTTGGATTATCAATAAAATAAGGCAATATGAGATCCTCTTTCCTCAACATCCTTTTCTTGTTTCCATGACTGAGGCCTCATATTATAAAGATTATGTTACATTACTTTCCTCTCAGGAAATAAGAGAAATTTATCCAGTGAAGCAATCTAAAAATACCTCATTGGAGAGCCAGTGGCTTCCATGGTTACCAAAAGACCCTGTTGATTCTTTGCTCTAACAGGCAACCACAACTGGGGAATCATTTGAATTGAAAACAAAAAATATCCAAAATAGCATGAAGGATCCTAGAACAGGACTGTGCAGACTTCCATTCCAGTAAGTGTAAACTTCTTCACAGCCCCACAAAAAAGCACATTCCAGGAAAAAAGGAATAAACTTCTGAAAACTAAATGAAAGTTGACCCTAAATCAATTTCTTGATTTCTGGGAAACTCCACTGTGCTGTTAATGCTGTAACAATGTCCCACAGTAGTTCATGACATAGATTTTGAAAATACTATCTCTGATTACGAAAATACTATCAGAGAAAGCTAAAGTGGTTTGATGGAAAGTAAAGTAGGAGTAAGTTACTTTAGATAGTGTGGTCAGGAATTCTTCTCTAAAGAGACTGTGAATTCTCACTTAAAGTAAGTAGGAGGAAGCAGCCATGAAAAAAATTATGTGTAGAGTATATGGAGAGAGAAAACAACAAATGCAAAGAACTGGAGGTAAAAAAGATCCTGACTTGCCAGAGAAACAGGAAGCAATCCAGGGTACTTAGAGCAGGAAAAAACAATCAATACAAGAAGAGTTGGAAAGGAAACCTGAATGGGCAACGGTAAGGAGCTTAGATATCGCTCAAAGTGATTTGAGAAGTCATTAGAAGAATTTAAGCAGTAATATGATCAGAATGAGCTTTTAAAAGATGGCTCTGATTGTGTGAACAAAGGACTACAGTAAGCCAAGAGTATGAGCAATGTGACTACTTAGATGGTGTTTGCAGTAACCCAACTGGGACAGGATGTTGTCTTGGCAAGGGTGGTGCTAGAGAGTGAAGAAACACAAATGGTGTTCCCTAGGTATTAATGTATGACAGGCTAGAAAATGCTAAGAAAGCATACAGTTTTCCATTTTCAGATACATAGGTATGAGAGTTAAGATGTCTCCTACTTACGAATGGTCTGTGTTCCAAAATCTTGTTCATCACTAATCTCAACCTCAAGCCACTTTTCCCACAGATATAGTATTAGTATCAGCATGGATTCATATTAACAATTAATCAGTCCAATATTCATACTGGTGATGGGCAGAAAACCCCCAAAGTTCTGCCCTTTTCTCATTATCTAACCTAATCTCCAACCAGAATGGCTTCAAATCATCATGTTTGCCTAATAGCTATTTAAATTTCTTTCTGTTACCCAACTATTTACTTTAGAATATCAATTTATTCCCCATATTTCTCTAATAGAAAATAATCCTGATGATATTTATTATTAAGGTATTTAGGCTCCCCTAAAGAGCAATATTGAACTCTTAGTGGTCTCATAAATCTTGGTTTACCAAGGATCTATCTCCAGAGTAGAAACATTTTTTGCAGAAGGATCACATCTGAAAATAAATTAGGGGGGAAAAGGATTCACAGAATTTTAGAAAACAATTCCTTCTCTGAAAGAGTTTGGGGAGCACATGATGGACACAATGAGGCTGGTAAAGTCTATTAAGACAATATTTCTCAGTCTTAAATGTGCAAGAACTTCCAATCTGAGCCATGGTAGAGTACAGGGATTGGATTTACTCTCTTGTTTTAAACAACCATTAATATAGAGCCAACAATATTAAGACATTACACAACATGATGCACAGGACAGTAATCACTATAGGAAGGAAAACAAACTAGGTAAATTCTATGATTGTCCTGACAATCATACATGGAAAGAGTTTTGAGCCCACAGCAAGGGAAGGGGGAATTCAAAGAGCCCAGATGAGAAGAGAGTTGAGAATGTGGGAGGCCACATTGGCAAAAACTTGCAGAGCAGAATAACTGGAGAGGAAAGAGCTGCACAAAGAGCTCCAGAGATCTGCAGAGTTAACTCAAGTCTTCCGCTGAGTACTGATTAGTAGATACATGTAAGAAAAGTACCAGAACGTAGAGAAAGGAAATACAATAATCCCTGGAGCTCACACAGGCTGGTCATAGTTTATGTTGCCTCCAGCCAGAGTGGGAAAAGCCTTATAATATATGGGGCATCAAAGTTCTTGAAACGGCCTTGACTCTGAAGATGTAGAACAAAGGTAGCCCTAGACTAAAGAATACTCTGGCCCCACCCTGCAAAGCTTATTAAAAACAAGCCTTAAAGAACACCAGGGTGGCTCAGTCAGTTAAGCATCTGCCTTTAGATCAGATCATGATCTCAGAGTCCTGGGATCAAGTCTCACATAGGGCTTCCCCTGCCCTGTGGAGAGCCAGCTTCTCCCTCTGCCTGCTGCTTCCCTTGCTCATGCTTTCTCTCTCTCTCTGACAAGTAAATAAATGAAATCATATTTTTAAAAAAGACTTGAAAGGTCAACTTCTAAGTAGTGTCCCAAAACAAAAATGTATAAATATTTAAAGGAATACAAAAATTCTACCAACCAGGTAAAATCTACAATGTCTGACAACCAATAAAAAAAATCCCAGGTAGGCAAGTAAGCAGAAAAATACTACACATAACTAGGAGAAAAAGAATCAATCAATGGAAATAGACTTAGAAATGACACAGATGATAGAATTAACAGACAACGACATTAAGGATAGTTATAAATCTCTCCCATATATTGAAGAAGGAAAAGGAAAGCATGAGCATGTTAAGGAGACATGGAATACATACATTTTTTTTAAAAAGTTTCAAGTTGGGGGAGGAGTCAAGATGGTGGAGAAGTAGCAGGCTGAGACAACATCAGACAGCAGGAGATCAACTAGATAGCCTATCAAACCATTCCAAACACCTATGAATCCAATAGGAGGTCAAAGAGAAGAAAAACAACAATTCTAAAAATAGAAAATCGACCACTTTCTAAAAGGTAGGACCAGCAGAGAAGTGAATCAAACGCGACAGGAAGATGGACCCCCAGGGGGAGGGGCAGGCTCTCCGGAAGTGGTGGAGCACAAAATCAGGACTTTTAAAAGTCTGCTACACGGAGGGACATCGCTCCAGAGACTAAACTGGGGTGAAGACCTCACAGGGACAATGTGGACTCAGGTCCCGCGGGGTCACAGAAGGATCAGGGGTGTCTGAGTGTCGCAGAGCCCACAGGTATTAGAGTGGGGAAGCCAGCTGCAGAGACAGACCCGAGGTTTCCTAGTGGCCTGTGACATGGACCAGTACTCTGTGACACGGGCCGGTGCTCTGTGCGAGGGTTCCCCACAAGATCCAGGGAGACTCCGACCCGGGAGAGCTCAGGGATCTATGGGGTTCGGAGACTCCAGGTGGGACTCTGCCAGAGACAGAGACGCTTGGTCACAGGCTGGGTGAGCTCCGAGCGCTCCCAGAAGCCAGTGAGATGGGACTGCTTGTGCACGATTTTCTCTGAGCGTGGTCTCCCGGCGCGCGCGGTCTCTGAGCGCAAACGGGGGCTGGGGAGACGGGAGTGATTAAACGCTTTTCTCTGAAGGCGCACTGAAGACTGGGGCCCCGAGCTCTCGGCTCCTCTGAACCCGAGATTGCGAGGCCGCCATTGCCATTCCCGTCCTCCGGAACTCTACGGAAAGCCTTCAGGGAACAAAAGCTCCTGAAAGCGAACCTGAGAGGATTACTTAGCCCGGCCCCTGGTAAGGGCGGTGCAACTCCGCCTGGGGCAAAGACACCTGAGAATCACTACAACAGGCCCCTCCCCCAGAAGATCAAAGAAATCCAGCCAAGACCAAGTTCACTTCACAAGGAGAAAAGCGGATTCTTATCTGGACAAAATGACAAGGCGGAAAAACTCACCACAAAAAAAAGAGCAGGAGACAGGACCGAAGGCTAGGGACCTAATTAATACAGACATTGGTAATATGTCAGATCTGGAATTCAGGACGATTCTCAAGGTTCTAGCCGGGCTCGAAAAAGGCATGGAAGATATTAGAGAAACCCTGTCAGGAGAAATAAAAGCCCTTTCTGGAGAAATAAAAGAACTAAAGTCTAATCAAGTTGAAATAAAAAAAGCTATTAATGAGGTGCAATCAAAAATGGAGGCTCTTACTGCTAGGATAAATGAGGCAGAAGAAAGAATTAGTGATATAGAACCAAATGACAGAGAATAAAGAAGCTGACCAAAAGAGAGACAAACAACTACTGGAACATGAGGGGAGAATTCGAGAGATAAGTGATGCCATAAGACGAAACAACATTAGAATAATTGGGATTCCAGAAGAAGAAGAAAGAGAAATAGGAGCAGAAGGTATACTGGAGAGGATTATTATAGAGAATTTCCCTAATATAGCAAGGGGAACAAGCATCAAAATCCAGGAGGCCCAGAGAACACCTCTCAAAATCAATAGGAATCAACCCACACCCCGCCATCTAATAGTAAAATTTACAAGTCTTAGCGACAAAGAGAAAATCCTGAAAGCAGCACAGGACAAGAAGTCTGTAACATACAATGGTAAAAATATTGGATTGGCAGCCGACTTATCCACAGAGACCTGGCAGGCCAGAAAGAACTGGCATGATATATTCAGAGCACTAAACGAGAAAAACATGCAGCCAAGAATACTTTATCCAGCTAGGTTATCATTGAAAATAGAAGGAGAGATAAAAAGCTTCCAGGACAAACAAAAACTGAAAGAGTTTGTAAACACCAA
>RCUC01052400.1:0-23327 GCA_003697995.1 Taxidea taxus jeffersonii | reverse complement strand
GTGGGCAGGTGGGCTGTTTCCACCATGTGGCTCTTGGAAATAAGGCTGCTGTGAGCATCAGGGTGCGTGTATCCCTTTGAGTAACTGTTACTGTGTTTTTAGGGTAAATACCTAGAAGCACGATTGTTGGATCATAGGGTAGCTCTATTGTTAACTTTCTGAGAAGCCCCCACACTGTCCTCCCGCGTGCAGACTGCCTCATTCCTTTGCACCTGAAGTTTAATTTGAATTTATGATAGCAAATCAATTTCATTGTTATTGGATAGACATGCTTTTCTCAAATCACAATCAGTTTTAGGGGGGTGGATGGTGAACAATTTGTTGCTTTTGAATTAATCAGGATTGTTGAGAATGATGGTACTAGTTTAAAGCGCACTGATTCTCTTTATGTCAGGATTGTAGTGTCTGTGTACTGGGCATGTCAGCTTTCTCTAAAATTCATTCCACAGGATGTTTATTGAAATGCCCAAACATTCTGTTAACAAATGGATCACAAACTTATAGGATGTAATATCCCAATTGGAGCCACATTTTTTTGAAAGTATAAAGTCTTTAAAAAATGTTAATAATCTCTGCTTCCAAAGATGAACTATGCCACTTTTTCTGGGAATTACTGAACACCTGTGCTTCCCTTTAATTACACAGTTAAAAAAATAAAGTCTAGCTCTTAATTGTACTTATAGCTGGGGGGGGGGTGGAGATGCTCGAAGATTGCTGGAGGAAGGGGACATTCCCTTCCTTGAGGCTGGAGTGAGGGGCTGGTGTTGTTGGCCCGGGATAGGACAGCTGTGCTCGGCACGAATGGATGTAAGTACAGGACAGAAACTCCAGTGCAACAAAGTAGAGGAAACAGAAGCTAAAAACTCAACCCAGGGAGTTTCAGCAGGACATTTCATCATCATATTACCTTAGGACTTGGTAAAGAGTAAAACAGAAATCTTGGAAATGTCTCACATCCGTCCCCCTCCACACTTGCCGCCTCTGACCCCAGATTCAAACATAGAAAAAACCCACACAAAGAATCGAAGAAGAGAGCTGGCTGGGGATGTGGAAACAATTCCAATGAATCCTCCTCAGGAGGAGGGCCAGGAGACAGATTTAAAGATGGAGGGGACTGAAAAGACCGCCTTGTGACTGGGAATCGGGAAGCGCTGGAAATTCTCTCCCTGAAAACAATGATAGTCAGAATGGACCCAAACTATCATTTCTGACCTCTTGATGTTGATCCAACTATACCACCCACTGGGGAGGCTTTATTCAAGGAAATGTACTTAATCTTGCCAGGACTAGTGGGCACTGCACCCTCCTCCTTCCCCAGTCCCAGCCGCATGGTGTGGTCAGTCCACCAGGGAAGAGAAGCCCACGGGGACAGCAGCTTCCCTGCCTTACTCGGAGAAAACCCACGTCCAGGGCATTGCTCAAATGGATGCCGATGTGGGGTGGGCTCCAGGCCATCTATACTGCACACGCTGGAGACCATGAGGATGTGGGCAAGCAGCAGGCAGAAGGTCTGTCTGGAATTAAGTGGGAAGAGGGGCTTGGATAAGCTCCCACAGGCTGCCAGGGTCTGGAAAGCAGAGGACGTGTAAGAGGCTGCATGTGTCCCTAGTTTCATGTGAGGTCTCAGGCCTGGGCAAATGAAAGCCAGAGCAGACTTGAAGACTGTGTGAATGTTGAATATATCCTTCAAACAAACACAAACTGACCAGTGAGGCAGGGGGTCTTTACTGGCTGAAGTGGATTTAGCACAAACTGTGGCCCATCACGGCTGACCACTAGGCTGGGTTGACCCAGGGGTGACCCCTTCGACATCAGACTTAAAAATAAAAAATTAAAAAAAAAAACAGGAATTAAAAAAAGAAAAACTGAACAGGGACTTCGGTGGCCATACACTATGGAGACACAGTTTAGAGACAGTCCAGAACAGAAAACCACCAGCACCCACCAGCTATCCCGTAGGTGATAAGAATCTAATATTGCTGCGATGTTGGCCAAGGTCCAGTTTTAAACAACAGATCATGAGACATGCAAAAAAAACAGGAGTGCTCCCAGAAAAAAGCAGAAAGCAAAAACAGCCTGACTTTCCCTGATGGTAAACTTAGTAAAGGTTTCAAAGCAGACAGAATAAATATATTCGAAGAACCAAAGGTCGTTCTTAAGAATTAAGCAAAAATATTACTATAAGGAGTCCTCAAATAGGGGATATCGATACAGGCAGATGTTATTGTAAAGAGGTCCAAACAGAAATTCTGGAGTTGAAAAGAGAAGCAACCAAAAGGCAGAAATTCAGCAGAGGGTCTTTGCAGAAGATCTGAGGAGGCAGAATAATGAACCCATGAGCTTGAAGATGGATCAGTAAATTTCATAAAACTGAAAAATGCAGAGAAAAAGGATTAGAGAAAGATGAACAGAAACATGGGCACCGTTAAGCACACCAACCAACACACATAGTAACAATCCTAGAAGAGAAAACAACTTATCTTGGTGAAAAAAGTTCAATGAAATGATAGCTGAAAACTTCTAAATGTGATGAAACATTGATCTACCCATGCATAAAGCTCAGTGAAACCAGAATAGGATAAATAGAGAAAACCTGAATGTTTTCGGCCAACATGGTTCAAGTGGCCGGCATAAAATAGTCTTATGGGCGTGAGCAGCACGTGCATACATCAAAAACACACATTTTCCAGCTAGACCGCGTGCTAGCCCATAAAAGAAATCCCAACATATTTAAAAGGATTACAAACATAAAGAGTATATTCTTTGACTACAATGGATGTATGGATTAGAAAACTCAGATTGAGATGGCCATTCTTCTCAAACAGATCTCTGGATTCTGAGTGACATAAATTGAGGACCAGCAGCTAAAATAAATTGTTTTGTTGTCTCATGTGACTGTAATTGTGGAAGTGAGTAGGTTGGCATTGCTACGGCCTCCTGCGATGCCAGCAGGAACCAGCCTCTGCCTTTGCTTTTAGAAAAGCCTTGGTATCTGGAATGATTTCATGGTTTCATGATGCAGGTGCTTTGTAATGATCACGTTTGCCATCCATAAGGAAGTAGGGGAGAGATCAAGGGCAAATGTGTAAGGCATCGGAGTCAGCCTCCTCTTGAAGTAGCTCTCCCAGGAGCCCTGTCAGCGACCGCCATTTACTTCCCGTTGGCCAAAGCTGTGTTGCATGGGTATCCTGGCAGCCCAGGGGGCTAGCAAAGGTAGTGTCTAGACAAGCAACATTGCCAAACGACAGGGGAAGAATAACTAGTAGGAAGGCAAACAGCACATGTGGTACAACATGTATTTAATTCAGTCTGAAACGCTATCGTGGAGTGAGGACCATCCGCTAACGGGAGTCACACCATAAATACTGAAAGCCCAAATGGTTCCTCTTAGGACAAAATTAATACATTGGCATTGCATTAATGGAACATGGAAATTACTTTTTTTTCTCCTGTTGTTTAGATGAAATAGTTGGTTCCTTTCCAGCTTTAGAAGGTGGGTCTTGGAGGGTATCTGAGTGCCCAATTTTAAATTAATTCTGCTTTAGTAACATTTCAGAAAAAATGAATATAAATCAGAACAAACCCCATAGGGTGTAGCGGGTTTCAAATTTTCTTTACAAAAACAGGAATGCACCAGTAATCACAGAGCAACAAAGAAAAATTAGAGAAGTATATCACAAGGGAAGAAATAATAGAAAACCATTAGAGACTCGAGGAGTGGAAAGGTGCCAAAAGAAGATGATTGGCTCCACAAATTTCATCACAGTTTTCCAAAAAATTACAATAATCCACCAGGTAGTGAAACCATTTAGTGAAATTACTGATCTAGACCAATTATGCCCCACCAGAAATGAGGTGATCATTTCCCTCTTACTGAATCCAAAGAAAGTGGTAGGAATACAGCCAGCCAGTAAAAACTGAATGGTGACTATAAAATGTCCTACAGAACGGGGTAAGGAGTCTAAGATTACACACAATGAAGCAAGACTTTACTGACACTGTGTCTCTTTAGGAAAGTCTTGTCACTGTGACCACAGACACTCTCTGAGCATTTTCAGTACGAGCGGTTGACAGAGCGATGAATGGCTTCTTCCAGATTCTCATGCATCGGTTTCAGGGGAGAAAAATGACCCATGAGGCTAACATCAGAGAGATGTAATTGACAATTTGTAAGGTGTCATCAGAGATTCTTGTGATAAAGAAAGAAATGCAGACCAGGTGGACTTGTTAGGCATGATTGCTTCTTTCTGCGTTTCTAGAAAGACTGCCAAATGGAAACCCTGATGAGTGGACCCCATCTGGGGATGAAGACTACTGTCAGAGAACTCAGAAGGGGTGTCCAGGAAGGTCAGGATGCCTGAGTCTATAGCTATAGGACAGAGGACACTCTTCTCTCTACCCCTCAAGCCAAGCCATTCTCCAACTCTGTTCCCCACGCCTGAGTGCGGTGCCTTCCATGTGCGGCTGGCTTGAAAGAACAGAAGTGACACATGTTGATGTAGGACTTCTGAGAAGTATTTAATGGCCAGTGGGGAACTGGCCTCATTCTTCTCTTGCTGAGGAGACTGGAGTCTGGAGTCTCTCTCAGCTGGTCCCCGGGTCCACTGAGCAGAGCTCCTCTGCTCACCCACAGGACCCGGAGAGGGTGTGTCTCTTCCTGCAGCTTAGACTCCTACCCTGTCCTGACTGACACACCTCAGGCAAATCATGAACGTTGCTCAAAGTTCTGTTCACCATCTATAATCTTTGTTTACTTATTCTTTGTTGTCTGCTCCTGAAATGTGAGGTCTGTGTGGGCAGAAACCTCTCTCTCACTAATTCTTTAGAACCTAACATATTATCTAGAAAATAATAAATGTTTACTCAGTATTTGCTCAATTAATAAAAGTCTTTAAACAAGAAGGATCTTTTTAGCCAAGGAACTAACCTTCCTTATGTAGTACCTGCACCCATGACTCTAAGCCTTACCAGCTGTGCAGCCTTAGGGAGATGACCTCACCTTCTGTGCTCAGTGCTGAAGCTCATTTGTTACAGTTGGGTAAGCATGTCACGGTCTCCTGAGGGTGCCATGAGCACTAAACGATGCAAGCGGAAGGATGAAACATACACTCAAAGTAACATGAAGTAGGGAGCAGTACGCTTGAACTACAAATTCTACTTTCTGTTTTTCCTTGTCGTGATACGTAGTTCCATTCTTACAGTCTGGCTGATGAGAGTAGTTGGAATGTTGAGTGGGACATTTGGAAGACGCCTTCGGGGGAGAGGACAAAGGCTCTCCTTCCCTTTCTCCTTCCCACTGTCCAGACTGTGGATGTGATGGGTAGAGCTCTGGCCACCGTCTCGTGCTCTGAGCTCAAGGGGAGGTGGGCAGCTGGCACCCTGGGGCAGAATACAAGGCCAGCCTCGGTCCCAGAGGATTTTCGGGGAGCTGCTGGTTGACCAGAGCCCGACTGTTAGCCTTGCACTGTCTCCCTTCAAACTTCATTTAAGAGCACACTTTTCGTTGTTCATGCCACTGGGGTGCTTCTAACTAGCAGATACGTTTCTAACTGATATGCTCCTGTTTACGTTGATAGTCTAACTTTTGTCCTCAACTGGGAGTTTATTTGTAGGAGTGTGTGTTCATCTATTTGTATACGCTCATGGTGGAAATCTTTACAGGAACACCAGCATCGTGTGTGTCCGATTCTTAGTTGAGTCACATGTCAGTATGTCAGACGGTGGTGAGGCGTGCCAGCCTAGGCTTCCTAGTACATGTTCCTCTTCTCTCCATTTCCTTAATTCTACAGATGTTTACTGAGAAATGGTTCAGTCATTTGTTCAGTGTGCTACGTAGGTAGTGGTGATCACTGGCCCAAATTCTGCCCCTGTCCTTGAGGAGGTGAGAACCTAGAGACAAAGAAGGGCACCCAAAGCATAGTTGGGTGAGGTCGCCAACGTGACAGGTGGGCTGCGGTAGGACTCTGGGGAACACGCAGAAGCAAAGTGCCCGCTCTGATGGCTGGGGCTGGCGGTGGATTAGAAAGGAGATTAGGAAGGAGGCAGCACAGGGACATCCCATCAGAGGGGTCAGGCTCCAAGGACACAGTGACAAGGAAGGACAGAGCGTCCAGAGAACTGAAGTTCAGTGGGGCCAGAGCGGGCGAGGTGAGGACAGTTGCAGGCCGGGACATGGGGTCTGGCTCTGGTCAAGGCAAAGCCACAGAGAGATCGCACTGAGGGAAGGCAAGAAAGATCTGATCAAATTTGTGTTTCTGAAAGGCCAGTTTCATTCCATGAAGAGGAAAGAGGAGACATGGGTTAGTGGCAGGGACCCCAGTGTGCAAACAAGGGCAAGAATCCAAGAGCCGCTGCATGAAGGGGCCCCCAGGGGAGGAATCAGAGGTAGGACTGAGGACTCCTGGGAGGCAGCACGATCCAGGCTCCCTGGAAGAGGTGAGGTTTCAGAGAAGTGACTAGAATAATAGACCGAGGGACGCCTGGGTGGCTCAGTTGGTTAAGCAGCTGCCTTTGGCTCAGGTCATGATCCCAGCATCCTGGGATCGAGTTCCACATCGGGCTCCTTGCTTGGCAGGGAGCCTGCTCCTCCCTCTGCCTCTGCCTGCCTCTCTGTCTGCCTGTGCTCACTCTCTCTCTCTCTCTCTCTAACAAACAAATAAATAAATAATATCTTTAGAATAATAGCCCGAGCTCTTGCTGGGGGAAAATGTGCTATTTACAGATATGGAGAAGGCAGGATTCCCTCAAATGGACCAGACTACGGGGCGGGCTCTGGAATCCAGCCTCTTGCCTCCAAACAGAAAGTGCAACAAAACCACTGATTGTCCTGCCTCCCTTCCTGTTCATTCGGTGTTCTCTAGGTGCCCCGTCGTGCTCCCAGCCCCGACAAAGGCCCAGGGCACATTCGAACCCACTGCAGGGAGGAATGATAAAGTCTGTCTCCAGCTGCTGTTTACAAGTCGAACACACAAGGTCATTGTTCGCAGCCGAGACTGGGTTTGCTTCGGGACCCCAGTGTTTCTCCCTACTTCGATCGTGTTTGTGTTCTGTAAATCTTTAATTTTTCCCCGGAGGAAAAAAAAATTCCGCCTTCATTTTCCACCAGCAACTCAGGAAGAAAGCTTAGAGCAGATCTTCACTTAAAAATTGAAATTAAACATAAGCAGGGGATCAAGGAATTTATTATTTACCCTTTAAAGCTTTGGTTATTAACCAGAATGTGGGATTTCGTCATCCAAGGGGCTGCTTGACGTGATGGATTTTTACCGTTTGTAGACAGAGAACTTCCCCGTAGAAGTTTTGAGATGCCTCACCTGCTGGGGGCTGTTTCCAGAGTTTTGGGGAGGATCTCTTACTTATGCAAATGTGAGAAAAACAGGCTCTCATCTCCCTAACACACTTCTGAACTCTCGGGTGGGGAAGAGGCACATGGACACGGTCTTTGAAAGCTCCAGTGAGAAGTGCACCGAAGACTCCCGGACCCTTTACTCCCGCCATGTTAGAAAGTCCTGTGATGGGAAACTCGCGACTGAGTATAGACGGGCCTGTTGAGGACGGAGGACAGTGTGCTAGCACTTTCCCGGCCCCTCCAGACCCAGCTCACCCAGGCTTCCTGGGGCCCGGGCAGTTCTGACATCTGACGGCCATGTCTGCAGCTCGAGAACTTGGCTGAGTGAGACCACAGTGAAGCAGAATTTTCCTTCTGATGAGAACCCTCGGAGTCGACTTTCAGCCTCACATCTGCTGCACAGCTGTGTGAACCAGGGGCCCAGCACAGCCCCAATCCCCATTAGCCCTGGAGCTCTGCACCTCTGACACCTTCATCCCATTCCCCCACCCCCCCACGCTGTCCCCTGCTGGTACCAAGTCTAATCTCTTGTCCTTGGAGTTCTGTTTTCGATTCTGCATGGAAGTGAGATCATACAGTATTTGTCCTCGTCTGATGTATTTTACTTCATGTGAAGCCCTTGCACTCCATCCATGTGGTCACACATGGCAAGATTTCCTGCTTTTTAAAGGCTGCCAATATTTTTAATGATCATCTTAAAATGGCAACTTCTCCCTCCTCCCAACCCCTGAAATTCTTTGTCCCACTTAGGGCTTTACCTCTTTTTGTAGCACTAATCTGCTCAGACCTATCGTCTTTTCCCCTCAACTAGGGGGCAAGCTAAGAGCGGGAGCTCCCAGTGACTTTGTTTTCAGTTGGTTCAGGGGTGCCCAGCGGGTGTGGGGGGAGACACGGTCTCTGCGGGATTGTTCACATCCTAACACCGGGCTGAGACTTCTCCCAGTTTCCCTTCGGCTCCAACCCGCTCCCCCCCTGCCCCCAGGTCTGTGCGTGAGGTGGCCGAACTCATAGGAGCCCGTCTTCCTCCCCCCACACCCCACGGTCTCTGGCTTGACTGCTGGCCATCAGGTCGCTTGGCAAGTAGGACAATACGTACACACTGCCCATTCCAAGGTGCATGAGATTTGGCATTTGGCATTATTTTAAAGATTTGACTAAAAATTGAGTTTAGGGCAGCTCTCTGACCTGCTTCTACAGATGCACTCAGCCGTGCCTGGCATGGAAGAGGACAGGGTTGACGAGATGTCAGTGGACATGTAGGAAAACAGGCGGCAGGTAACGACCATACCCTGAGCAATTGTGTGGAAAGCGAGTGTTTGCTGTGTGCTGACCTTGGGCTCAGCCTATGTATATATATGACCTTCATGGCCTTCCTCATCGTCCCGCTGGGTTTCTCCACCGGCTCCCAGGACAGCCATCCGTCAGTGGCGGCATTGATCACGAGCAATCGTGACTTAGCCCTTTTAGCTCACGTCACACTGTGCTGCTTCTCTGAAGGTACAGAAAACTTCCTCTTTCGCTGACTGGGGGTGCCATTCACCTGCTTAGGGACCCTATATTCAGCAGCGCTGGGAGGAGGGCAGCCTGCTCCTTCCCGAGGTGTCAACTCATGCTTGCCAAACCACAGGCTGGGGGGAAGATGGGGTGCACACCTTCCCCTGCACGAGACTTTGATAGTCACACAGGAAGGTGACTCAGCAGTAGTCACGGGTGGAAAATAGGACCCGTGGTTTGCGCTCAGGAAACCGCAGAGGGGGCAGTGGCCCCCGAGATCATTTCCAGGTCTGAAATCCCTGCACACGACGTCCTTCCCTGATTAGTCTCACCAGCACACCCTACTGGGGCGCGAGTGTGTTTGTCGTCTTGGCAGAGAGGGCGTGGTGACAGGCTGCTGTTGTCTTTGCAAACCCAAGTGACACATCATTTGGGTTATCATTGTGCCTGTTTGTACAATCTGCTTCCTGCTGGGTTAGCACGCATGGAAAGGCTCTTCCACGTGGGACCACATGTTCTCCGTAAGGTCTCGGGGTCTGCGGTCAGGATGCAGAAAATCGTGTGTCTGCAGGGATGACATTTGGATGGTCACCTCTGTGAATGCACAGGGAGCCCCCAAGTGCTCGGTTACTACCGCTGGACGCCAGCAGAGGGCGTGGAAGCCGATGCAGGCTTCACTGGGAACCTCAACTCCTGAGTGGGGTCCTAAGGATGTGTAGGAGCCGGAGGGGCTCAGAGGCGGCCACGAATGCTGTTCACGCTCTTCGCACACAGACATTTTTGGAGCTGCAAGGCCTGCTTGAAAAAAGGTGCTGAGTTGGCTGTGTTTACAGGTCATGCTCTTGTCTCCCTAGTTGGAGTCCTCCGTCTGGGGAGTTACTTGGAATTTTCTGCGTCACTTGTACCTCAACCATACTCAGATGGTATGTGGGGCGAGGGGGGCATACTAGGACAGAGGAAGCCAGGAGGCTCACAAAGACCCAGAAGCGCCTTGTGTGTCAGCTTTAAATTTGGGGAAGAATTCTCTCTTGCTCTGAAACTCATTTTCCATCTTTTAATAAAATAAAGGCATGAATTGCCCTCTGTCGGAAGGTCACTGAGGAGAGAAGTAGGACCAGGGTGCTCACCAAGTAGGTTAATTTTCACCCCTGGGGACTCAGGAAGGTTTCGGGGGGAGGGGAGGCTGAGGGAGGTGATGGGAGTTATCCCCGGGGCATCTCTGGAGGCCCAGGTCCAACACCATCCATGAACACTTGGCGATGGACACTCACATGGGAAGCTCAAGGTTTGGGACACATAAAATGCACATCTCCCAGAAGCGCTGGCAAACTCCACATGTGACAAATGCTTTGATCCCCCGAGAAACCCAGGATGGCTGATCATCGCCTGTGTGTCTTGTCAGAGGATATGGGGGTTACCGATTGCAGCTGAGACAGCCATCCTCATGGCAGCTGTAAGATGGTCAGCTACAAGTCAGACCAACGATGTTCTGATTCAGTGGAGACAGTAGATTCGATGCGACAGAGAGGACAGTGGAAGAAGGGCAAATACAGAGGGAGAGGACACTCATCCCCCTCGCCCTCCCGACTCTGTCCTCCCTTCAGTCACTGGGACACAGCGAAGCAAAGGGCCTTTCTTTCCCACCCCCTCTTACACAGTGGCCCCACGTGAGCAGACCCCCTCAGTCTCATCTCTTGGGGGAACAGTCGATTCTCCCCCGGCTCCGGCCATGGTGCTCACCACCCCCGACCCCTGGCAGGGAGAACACCATGAGGCTTGGGAAGCAGGGAGTAGCCACGGGGTGCAGCCAAGGCTTTGACTGCCGGTAGCCTTTCCCTGGCACAGAGAAGGCAGGCCTCTTCCACTGGATGAAAGGCCACATAAAGTGATGATGAAATCACTGAAGAAAAATGGTGAGGAGAAACCAAATAATGAGTTTACCTGATTTATGAAGGTCATTAAGAACCTACCGTGATGTTCTGATTCAGTGGAGACAGTAGATTCAATGAGACAGAGAGGCCAGAGGAAGAGGAGCAAGTGCAGAGGGATAGGACACTCGTCCCCTCGCCCTCCCGACTCCATCCACCCTCCTGGCTGTGGAAACCGCCCCCCCACCCCGGCCCATGAGCTGCGATGCTGCCCTCCCATAGGCTGGACCCACAGAGCAGCCCTATTCTGTATTGATAAACCACACATTGACTTTCTAGGCACTAGAAACAAATAAAAATTGGGAAAAATAGCTAAAAGTACTGAAAAGTGATCTTAAAGGTAGTTCATGTTGGACTCGAAGCCTGACAGTCGTCCCCTGCAGGCGGCCCCTCCCGTGGGTTGCAGGTGTCCCCTCCCCAGCACACCTGTGCCTGGACCACATTCCGGCCGTCACAATAGACAGAGGACTTGGTGGAACGAAGGTGCACACCACAAGGAGAGCCCTGTTCTGTGACATTCTACAGGTTATCCATGATCCTGATTACCTTCCCTTCCTAGGATTTTAAACCCTCATCTCTGCTCCAGCAGACTGCTGAGATCATGAACCACAGCGACGCTCGTCGGGCTCTACTCCGTGCCCAACGCTATGCTGAGTGTCATGTTTTCACTCATCCTGCCCTCACTCCAGCTCCGTGAGGCAGGGCTTATTATTCCTGGTTTGAAGGTGAGAACCCAGAGGCTAAGCCACTCACACAGTGTCACAAGCCAGAGAGGGTTTGTCCCAGCCCAGAGGGGCTGCACTCCTGGTCTTGAGTTGACAGCCAACCTGATAACCTTGTCCCAAATCTTGTAGAAATTACTCTGAATTTTTATTAGCTTCTACACCGTGTGATGTCAAAAAGCTCCGTGGGGTCTGTGTTCGGCAGATGATAAACCTTTTTCTGAGTCAGCTTCATTTTCTCCCCTCCGTGTTGTGCATAAAAACGCAGCCACACGTACCTGACAGAGTCCCTTCAAGGGGGCTGCAGGGGGCTGGAAATGGGGAGGGTCGCGGACGTGTCTTTGCACAAACTATCTTAAAATTCGGTAAAGCAAAAAGGAGGTGAGGAAGTACGTGTGGACTTGGAGTGGAAACACTGGGGGTAACTAGGGCAGCTGTGGGGCTGCAAGCCTACGTGCCTGGCACTCCGATGGGGGAGTCTCAGATGCTCACATCTCGGCAGCCGCCCTCGGGGATCTTGGCCGTCATCTGGTTTTACAGCTGAGGTGCTTGTCTCCAAGAGGTGAAGGCAGGCGTCCCTGTGACCCAGCCGGGGGTGGCAGAGTCACAGTGAGAACCCAGATCCAGAGGTCACGTTTCCCCTCTTTCCGTTCCTGGGAGCTCCCAGAGCGTCTCTGGCACGGGAGACCATGTTCTTGTTTTGTTTTTTAGTTTTTCATTTTGACTCCTGTCCGTTAACATACAGTGTAGCACTGTTTCAGGTGCATAAGACGGTGACTCAGTACTTGTATACACCCCCCATACACCCCTCTTTCATCCCCATCCCGTTCCCCCAATGCCCCCACCCGCCTCCCCTCTGGGGACCCGCAGTGCATTCTCTGTCGTTCAGAGTCTGTTTCTGGGTTGGCGTCTCTTGGCACCCGCCAATTTGCTAATTCGCTTTGCTTCTTAAATTCCACATATGAGTGGAATCACACAGTATTTGTCTTTCTCTGATTTATTTCACCTCGCATCACACTCTCTAGCTGCATCCACACTGTTGCAAATGGCAAGATTTCATTCTTCATGGCTGAGTAGGATCCCACTGTGTATATGTGTGTGTGCGCGCACACACACACACACAGTGTGGCTATAAATGTCAGGGTGAGAACACGTGTTCCTTTAAATTAGTTCTTCGTACTTTTCACATATGACACCACAGTTTTTTGTTCTATTTTTGGCTCGAGTCATGAGAGAAGAACATGCTGAAAATATTTCCTGGTTAGATGAGTAGCTGACCCTCTACTCCGCAAATCAGTGAGCAGGACTGAGGAGGGCTTGGGGGAAGCTCTCAGCCAGAATTGCTTCTAGAAATCTAAATGGCTCCAACTCAAAATTTCAAGTCCCCTTTTCATTTTGACTTTGACATTCTTATTCATCAGAAGTGTTACCCAGCTCCAGCAATCAGTTCCTCCCTGAGAGAGAGGTGGGTCTGGATGCCTTTTGACCACTTCAGGAACTAAATATCGAAGATTTGCTCTAGCTGCATGAATTTAGGAGAACAGATAGGGTTCATGGTCTCAGAAGAGTGTCCTCCTACTCTTCTGGTCAAGGACAGGCTCTCTGCAGTACCTTAACCCTTCCAGGGTGACAGTTTGGGAAAAAACACATTCCAGTGGATATCGGATTCACTTGGTCAAGAAATATAAATTAACGAATTTAATGTATACAAGCCTTCTATGCAGAAGCCGTAACAGAAGTCTACCTTCCCCATGGTCCCCTGGGGCCATCCCATCGCAGATGGGTTCGTGGTGGCCTCTCTGAAACTGGCCAGCTCTGACCCATGTCTTCCAACGTGGCCTTCCAGAACATGCAAGTCATGTTTGTTTTCTTGTCTACGGGATGGCCCTCCACATACTTGGAAACAGCATGCTTGTCTTTTCCAATTTAAGTTTCCTCCAAGATTCCTGTACATGTTCTTCTCCCTGAAGGATCAGTAAGAGGATATTTCCTCTGGAAAATGTTAGTGTCCTAGACACACATGACCTAGTTCACTTCTGGTTTCAAAAACCAGAGAATGTACAAGGATAGAATATCCCTGGGTCTGTTTTCTCTTTGCAAGGCAGGCTTTAGGACAAAGCTAAATATTTGTCCAAACCATGCAGCTGAGCCACATGCAAATTTGCATAACAGCACTCCAGGTGATGGGCTACATGCTAATTACTTGTAACTTGATCAAGCTGGATTTTAGCAACACACTCAAGATGGAACGCACTGTCAGCAAACCAGGCAGCTCTCAACAAGTTGCCTTGTCACCTTAAATGGCCTTAAGCAGGAGGAAAGACTGGCCAGAGACTGTGGGAGGCTCTTTGTACAATTTCCAAGGTCACAGGTCTGTGCGATTTCAAAGAATGTCCCAGACGAACGCAAGATATTTGTGGATTGTGCAAAACTGTTTTGATTCAATCCGTCCAAAATGTCAGGGTCTCTGGCCAGACAGAGGAGTGAAGGAGTTACATGCACACTTTGCACCCTGCCCTGCCGTCATGGCATGAAGGGGAAACCGAGGCCACAGACACCATGCTTCCTGCCCTTCTGAGCAGCATTCATCTCCTTGGGAAAACACTTCTGGGCAAGGAACTTGCACTCCCCCCAGATCTTTAAGGAGGTTGAACAAGTCCATGGGTTCAAGCATTCATGTAAAAAGCATTGTATGACGTGCTGGGGAGAAGGAAAGGAGGGAAACCTGACTTGGTTTGGTTTGGTTGGGTTTTTTGGTTGTGGTTAGAGTCCTTTAGATTTTGAAATGATTTGCAGCCCTGAGATACAAATTCTTAACAGCTAAAGCATAAGGCAAATGCTGGGGATGGCATGTCCTGCCTAGGGGACCAGGTGACACGGTTGCTTGGAGAGGCGAGGGTTAACAAACAGAACTCTGGGGGCTGAGGTCTCCTCCCCCTGCCCCCAGAGTCACCCACCCACTCACCTTGGCACCTTATCAGAACGATCTGCACTCCAGGGCTCTGAGCCCTGGTCTGAGAATGATGATACGCAGCTCCTAACTCATCACCAGGGAGATGATAAAAATAAACATTTGGCCCACAGGAAGGTCTGTGTCTAGGAGGTCTCCCTATCGTGCTGTCTGTACTGTGCCAGGAGCTGGGGAAGTTAGGGGAGCACGTGCAGGGGTGCTCAGAAGACCAACTGGGAATCAACAGGGGCTTCATCAATACAAGAGGATTTGAAGCCATCTTTCAGTTCCCCTGAAAGAAAGCTGGTGTGATGAGCACGCGTTATAACATGGAAAAGGGAATTAAATAAAAACAGTTCGAAGCAGAAACCAAAGACACAGTCTCCAGCCGCAGGGGACCTCAGGGTCTCATGGAGGGGACTTAATTGTGGGTTCTTAGTAAAACCCTGATTAGTGTGTGATTAGTAAAACCGGAACGGAGGGAATGATGAACTCAGAGCAGGGAGACATGCCCAGCAGCACCTCCTGGTGTCCATCCTGTCGGTGACGGGGTCAGGAGGAACCCTGAGGGTCGGGGAGGTCGGGAGCGCAGGGAAGGAGGGAGGGCATGGCAGGCAGCTTGGCCTTGAGGAACTCCGGGGGGCAACGGCCGGTGCCAGGTGCTGTCAGGTCTATCCGAGGCCTGTGCCGGTGTGGGATTGTGCAGGGTCTACACCGCAAGACAAGACAAGGTAGGTCTGTGCTATTTACTGCGTTCATTCCTCCAAGTGCTTTTCCTGAAAACCATGTTGCTGTGAAAATGCGTTAGACATCCTGATGCTTTCTTCCTAGGGTTCACTACTCAGTATTTCATCTAATGGAGAATGAGGAGGTTTTAACGAAGAGGTTTTGGTGATCTAAGCACAAGGAAAAATGTGCCACGCAGGCCTGGTAGTGCCCTGCCTGCCACAGCACACGCCTTTTTACCCACTGTGTGTGGATTCGGGGAGAAGAGAGCTGCGACTGTCTCCAGCCTGAGTCCCTACAGCCCCGCACATGGCAATCTGCAGCCCTCGAGCCTGTGGGTCAAGTTGAAGTCAGGCCATTACATTTGAGAATGAGGTAAAGTGAGGCAAACCAATTCACCCGCAGTCACCCTCCTAAAAGTGGACCCACGAGTCAAATAGACCAGCATACCCGGGGCTTTTTCACTCACAAGCACACGAAGGTTTTGGTCATACGGCATGTACCCAAACATGGTTTAGAACACAGCAGCCGTACTTTATTGGGATGTGGTAGGCCTGGAGGTGGGGAGGCATGGGGAAGGAAGCCTGGCTTTGGGCTTGAGGGCGTGCCTACGTGTCCCCACTCTGCCATTGCTGGCTGGACAACGACCCTTTCCATGGTGTCACAGGGCATTGCAAGTCTCAGGCCCCTAGATGTAACCACAGGATGAAACAATGCTGCTTCAGTAGAGATCACTCTAGGTTGCTGGAGATTCCCTTGCTCCCTGCTTTTAGATTAGGAAGGGATCATGCCATGTCATGAGAAAGCCTGCCTCCATCAGGTTGTGAACCTTGTTTGGACACTGATCGTCTCCCAAAGGAAGCTTTGTCAGTTACCCCCAAGTGGTGAGAAAACTCAGGCATTGAGAGTTTAAGGAACTTCTCATGGTCATGATTGTAATTGATGTTGGATCTGGAGTTTAAATTCAAGGGATCTGGCTTCAGAGTCGATGTGTGTGACCCACTAGACTACCTCACCTCTCAGGGATGTGGGTTCTTTCCTCTACTGTAATTAAATACATCACCTATCATTCCAAACCCTCCATGTCAGGAAGTGGGAGGGGTGGGAGAAACTAACAAAAGGGGCAGCTTCTACCTGGATCCTCTTATTGGTCCCCAAGGAATGTTTCTGGACTCGTGTTCACAGCACTAATCTTTTGAGTTTTCACTTAAGGCCAGAACTCAAAATTTCAAGATGTGTTCTATTGAATTTTCCATGTTTCAAACTAATTACAATGTTTTAAGAACTCCGCACAAGCCATTGGTGGTGCAGAGGACAATGGTTTGTGACATTGGTTGAGAGGCGTTCACACCGTGGTGGTCACAGGGACAGTCTCTGTACCCAGATGTGGAGTTCGAATGCCCCCTCATGACTTAAGAGGAAGTCATCCATTCCTCTGACCTCAGTTCCCTCACCTGGAAAATGGGGCTGGATAGAAATAATGAAACATGCCCCAACCTGTTAAAAGATTAAGTGAATAGACTTTGAGCCCCTGAACAGTTCCCAGCACATGTAGGCATTCTTTCTGCTCTGTCATGGGGTCCCACAATGGATGGTAGCCCACCATGGATGTCAAGGTTGTCCACCATGGAGGAGGGGCTTGGACAGCTCTGGGTGGCAAGTAAGGCGGCCAGTCAGCCAGCCCTCCTTGGAGAACAATGTTCTATGCAGCCATCAAATAGCTAACATCACAAAAATTACCAAATCTCATGATGTTAGTACCTCCTTTTCATTCCCAATCTAAAGTCTACCAATCTACTTAAATTCAATTTCCATCAAAGGGATCCCTGAGAAAATGATTTCCTCGTAAAAATAAAAATTTCACTTCTATTTGTCCTTCTAGATTTTTTAAATTTTTTTTTTATTTAAGCTTTTTTATTTAAACATATAATGTAACCCCACCACCCTCTCCCAACCCCTCTTCCCCCCCACCCCCCTCAGTTTGTTTTATGACATTAAGAGTCTCTTTTGGTTTGTCTCCCTCCCGATTCCATCTTGTTTCATTTTTTCTTTTCCTACCACCTTAACCCCCACCCCCATTGCATCTCCACTTCCTCATATCAGGGAGATCATGTCATAGTTGTCTTTCTCCAGTTGACTTATTTCGCTAAGCATAATATGCTCTAGTTCCATCCATGTCATCGTAAATGGTAAGATTTCATTTCTTTTGATGGCTGCATAGTATTCCATTGTGTATATATACCACCTCTTCTTTATCCATTCATCTGTTGATGGACATCTAGGTTCTTTCCATAACTTGGCTATTGTGGACATTGCTGCTATAAACATTCGGGTACACGTGCCCCTTTGGATCAGAATCCATCAAAATCCTTGAGAACACAGGCAGCAACCACTTCGACCTCAGCCACAGCAACTTCTTCCTAGGAACAATGCCAAAGGCAAGGGAAGCAAGGGAAAAAATGAACTTTTGGGACTTCATCAAGATCAAAAGCTTTTGCACAGCGAAGGAAACAGTCAACAAAACCAAAAGACAACTGACAGAATGGGAGAAGATATTTGCAAACGACATATCAGATAAAGGGCTAGTATCCAAAATCTATAAAGAGCAAACTCAACACCCAAAGAACAAATAATCCAATCAAGAAATGGGCAGAGGACACGAACAGACATTTCTGCAAAGAAGACATCCAGATGGCCAACAGACACAGGAAAAAGTGCTCCACATCACTGGGCATCAGGGAAATACAAATAGATTTTTTTTAAAAAATCACATTTCCTCTGAGTCCTTTTCTTAGAATGAAATTAGAAGAAGGAATAACAGAAGCTTTTAAAATGGCTTATATCAAGTTCCCTCAGTCCACAGAAAGAAGTTCTCAATCCTAGAGGAAGTAGTAAAAGAATTACATGACTTTTTCTGGAAATAGAACAATAGAAAAGAAAACAAAGAAAAAAAAGGTTCAGCTTCAGAGCAGTATTAAACACCATTAAGCATCTATGGAGAGCAGGGCTCTCTGCGGATGATGTGGGGAGAGGAGTTCCAATCAGACGAGGCCCCAGAGATTTCTGCAGGGGTTCTCGAGTCTTCCATGTGCTAAGGGTCACCTGGGAGCTTGTTCAGATGCAAGTTCCTGGACCTTATGCCAGAGAGTCTATTAATTTACGCCAAGGGGGGCCCAGGGTGCTTATCTCCATTGGAACACTTGGTCCGGGGACATCACTTTGAGAAACACGGTTTTAAAATAGGGGCTTAAGGTATTACAGACAGTGGTTTCCTACCTACTAAGGACTCCTCCAGCATTTACACTTAAAGATTCTTTGGTATTATGGGCTCTTCCTTAGTTCAAGGAGACGAATATTGGTTTAATCAAATCCGTAACTCTGATTCCGCTCACTCCAGGGGCGCAGGAAACATTGGTCCCATCAATAGGATGAAATGATAAGTCTTTTGGGAAACTTTTGCACATTGGGGAAAGAAATGGTCCTTTGCCTCTACCTAAGGATTTTCAAGGTCATAGCTAGAGCTCCTGAAGCCACCTTCAGCCTGACCAGAGCAGCCAACACGTGGAGAGTTACAGAGAAGGAAGATGGGAGAAATTCAGGTTCTTGATAACATTATGGGTGATTACAGTAACCTTTTGAAATATCTTCCTCTAGACTTACTGAGATAATAGGACTTATCATTTAAATTACTTTTAATTAGGTACTGTTATTCAAAACTTAGAGCTTAGATACAAAGTATACCTTCTTTTTCAGAATGCTGTAAACAGACCATGAATTATAGGCTGAATAAGGCAGACAGAATGGAGAGCAGTGAGGACTGCATCCCTCCAGTTGGGGAAGTCAAAGGCACCTGTTACAAAGACACAAAATGTTTGCATCCCAGGAAACAATTAGGGGTTGGATCAAAGTGCGTTCTGATCTGACTCCAGTTAGAGATGGAAGAAAAAATTCAGAGTATGGGCTTTGGTTGGCTGTTTATAGACTCTTTCAAGTTCCATAAGAGAGAGACAAATTGTCTGAAGAAGCAACAGTTTCTGCTAAGAGGGGCACTTTCGGTCTGTGCTAAAAACTGAGCTAATGCCATCTTCTAATGTGAAGGCTGGTGGTCAGAGAAGTCCGTCTCCCTGCCCCCCCACCCCAAGCTAAAGCTGGTTTATGAAGCAGCAGGAAACCAGGAAGCTTATCAGGAGATAAAATTAGCAAGTTTGGCACCCCAGGCCTTTGCAAATATCCCCATGATTAATTATTTCTAAGTGAGAGAGAGCTGAGTCTGTCTTCCAAGATTGAATGAAGGCTTCCCCAACAAAGGTTTGACTTGGCAAAGTTCTTCAGGCAAAGGTCATTAGAAGCCAACAGGGAGCAGGGGACAGGATGCAGAGATCAGAGAATAGTGGATGGGAAACCAAAATCCCAGAATTAGGGACCTATTAAAATGACCGGCTTCGTTGTTAGAGAGACCGTGACCCTGGCCAAGAATGGTGTGGGAATGATTAACATGTCAGGCCAAAGGGCACGCTCTGTGGTGGTGGGAGAGCTCACCACCTGGTCAAAAGGAAACTCTTGCCCTCGGGGGAACTCTCCTATTTCCTGAATTTCCATTTTGGATCGCCTGGACCTATGCCATCTCTGCAATGATGAACGGCCCACTTCCCCAAGATCATCAGGTTTTCTAGGCACAGAGTTCGAAGCACCGCTGTGTCCCTGAGACGGTGGTCCAAGTCCCACTCAGGTCTGCTAGGACCGTAGAGAAGCCAGGGCCACGTTGCCTAGACAACCCTTTCCTAGCCGTGTCTACACAGCTTCTTAATCAACTTCCTGAAATTCTCTTCTCAGTTAAAACAAACTTGAATGAATCAGTCTCTGTGACATTATATTTGATAAATGGCTTTGTGACTGTTAAAAAATTATCAGATGTATTAAGGTTCTCCCCAAGGGACACACTCATTCTACCACGTCCACATCTGACTAGGGAACTCTACCCCTTATCCAGAATGCTCTGGCGATGTAGGCAAATTTTGTTTCTACTTTTGTGTTATGCCTCAGTTAAGAATGGCTTCTTGGCTTGAGAAGTAGTGTTTTGGGCCATGTTTTCAGTCAACACAAGAGAAAGGAATTGCTCAAGGCCAATGGTAGAAGAATGCCAAGTCCCTCAGGTCATCATATCAGGGCCAGGTGACGTCTGGAGTTGGCTTCTGATATGGGGTTGCTCCCTTACCCGTTCCCAATGTTCCCAACTCCCAACGTCTCACTCCTGGGTCTCCTGTTCCTTTTATCTCCAGTAATGCCTCTGGGAAAGATCTCGGGCTTTGGAGTCCAAACATCGTGGACTCCCCACTGCACTGCTACCAACTGAAGATTACCGAGTTACCGGAATTATTGAAATTGGGGCACCCAGCAAACAGGGTCTCATCCCTGGTCCAACCTGCTTACCCAGAGGCTATGCCGATGCATGCTCTGGTGCTATTTGAAGAGAGGAGAAAGACACATGGAGCAAGCTGGCAAGTAGGGAGGAAGGACAACCGTGGGGCCATCTGCATACACACTCAACATTTTGTGCACGTGCAAGATGGTGGGATGTCCTACGGCTCAGTTAGATACTGCGTACTGGAGCCAAAGGGCCATTTTGCCATCCAAGACTGTAGGCCTCAGGGCCAAAACTGTGCTCTAGAGGTATCACGAGAAGGAGTTAGGAAGGCTCGGGAGAGGTTGGGCTGGAGTGCAATCTAGTTTTCTATCAAGGGGAGATCAGCTGCAGGACTTTCCATACACTGCTTTCCCTAGCCCCACTATTGGGACGCCTTCCACCTAGAGGATATCAATGGCTTGTCAATGGTATCCCGTAATTCAGTCAGAAGTAAAACAGAGGACACCTCCAGTAGCTTCTGAAATGGACGCCTGCCCTTTCACCCCTTACTTTTACTGTCTTGTATGAGACCAAGGAAGACCGCTGGTATGGGTGTTTTGGAAAGAGCTCTGGGAATGCTAATGAGCAGCTAGAGTGAGAATTTCCAAAACCCTGTAAGAGGGGATGAAGAAAGGTTTTCATGGAGAAAATGTTGAGTGAACAAAGTGCCTCATGTTGTATACCGCTGATGACACACCAGATGCGGTCACGACCATCTTCAGGAGAGAGGAAGATCCACAAGGAAATCCTGACACACTACTAGTCTGACTGGGGGACATCACATGCCATTCTCTCTGGACTCAGAGCCTCCCGACCCCTAAAGTTGGAGCCAGTGAGTCATGGAAAAAAACTTGGGGACCATGTTCTACCTTGTTTTGGATAGAATCTGTATGATGGGGGTTATTATTAAGATCTGATGTCAGCTAGCTCCTAAAATCCGGGTTCAGGAATGGCTGTGAGCCTGCCCTCCCCTCTCATGGCCTCAGTGTACCTTTGCAAGAGAGTGAATGCTTTGTCTCCCATCTTGATTACACTCCTGTCACCCTTTGCTTTTTGCATTTTGGGTGAAGCATTTTGTAATTCACAAGTTTCTTTCTCATGATAAGAACAAATCATTAGCCCCCTGAAGGCTCGTACCAGCAGAGACCTTGGCATGCTCTGTCTTAGGAAACTTGTCTTCTGGTTGGGAAATATTTAATTGCCCTTCCCCCTTGTAAGAGGGCTTCTTAAACCCCATGGTCTCAGCACCGCCACTGATACTCGCGACGGTACTTGTGACCTTTGGGTATTTCAATGTCCTTGGCTAAATCACTGCTTCTGAAAGCAGATCCATGGCTGTTATATCATTGCTAGGTTCTGTGTAATACTTCATTGTAACCAACTTTAATTGCTACATTAATCCAGTTCATGATCCATGTGGATCGCCATTTACTGCTCTTTTACGTGTCTTCCATCTGACTACATACACAGCCCGTAAACAAACCGGCCATCGGATTTGCTCAGAATATTACCATCTGGGTGGGCTGTCTACCTCTGTCCCCAAATTACTTAGGGCGATGAAACTGCTTAGCTCCTGACTGACATGCTGGTGTCTTGGGGGGGTGTGGGGGGGTGTCCTATCGAGGGTTTGTTGTTTTGCCCTCAGAACGGCCCGTCTAACTCAACACACACGGCCGTGTACTTCAGGTCTGGGAGTGACCAGTCATTTGGAGCCAGTTGTTTCTGAAGGATCAAATCCTGGAGAAGCTGCCCACACTGTATATCCTCTTTCCCTCTGTGGAGTAACCTCGGTCGGACACCGGGGATGGACGACGCCAGGCGCTTCTTCCTGTTCAGAAACATCCCCACTAACCACTGAGGGCGACTCGCTCTCTCAAAAGGGATTTTAAGTTACATTTTCAACAGCAATCCTTCTGAGAATATTCTGTTTAAGGAAATTTATTAAAAACAACAATATACAGAAATAAAATCGTTGAGAGAGATAAGAACTCCGTGGCAGCATTTCCCCTTCAGGCCTCTGTGAGAGAGAACCCTTCACCAGAGACAGAATCAGTGTCCCAAGTGGTCCCTCATAGACCAACCGACTTTCCTAACCATCACCGTGCCCTGTGATCACCTAGGGTTTTAAGAAAAACATCTACTAAAACATCGGAGAACTCTAACCATAGTTTCTTAACCTACTATTAAAATGTGCATGAAAATGTCCTTTTACTAGATGGAATTTATAGAGATTAAAAGCTGGGGTTTCCCCCACTCTTTCCCTGGCCTCCCTAGTACTTCACTTGGACTCTCCGTTGAGGCTTAATAGATGCCAACAGGAGGACCTTGAGTATGTGAGAGGCAAAGAACAAAGAAGAAAGATCAGGGCAGTGAAAAGAAAGAGCATTTTGCTATTTTTATGCCTTTGGTTATGCCCTCCAAACATGAAATTGCTCTTGATGGAGAAGCACTAGTCTAGGACAGTGCTAGAACTTAAACTTCTTCACCCGACTCTTGCAAAGGCAACCCAGAGCTCTGACAAATGGTAATGTTCTTTTCTTTTCAAGGTCATAATTAACTTTCTTCCTGGCTGCACTGTATAGTAACATACTGTAGCCTATCAGTAAAGGACACCAAAGAAATCCTAAGTGTTCTGTGACCGTCTTCTTGGTTAACATGGACTTGACCGAGCCCAGCCCATTGGTCTCAAGACCTGTGTCTGGCCCTCGAGGCTGGCTGGGATCATGACCAGAACACCTACACAAGATCTTTCCCC
>RCUC01052362.1:0-16245 GCA_003697995.1 Taxidea taxus jeffersonii | reverse complement strand
TCATGATCTGAACCAAAACCAAGAGTCGGACTTAACCACATGAGCCACCCAGGCACTTCTTTTGATGCTTTTAACATTCTCTCATTACTAATTTTTGCCATTTTAGTTACTATGTGTCTTGGTGTGGACCTCCTTGGGTTGGTTTTGTTGGAGCTCTCTGTGCCTCTCGGCTGTAGATTTTTATTTCATTCCCCAGATTCAGGAAGTTTTTAGTTATTATTTCTTCAAATAAATTTTCTGCCCCCTTTTTCTCTCTCTTTTCCTTCTGGGATCTCATAATGCAAATGTTATTTTGCTTGATGGTATTGCTGAATTTCCTAAGTCTATTTTCATTTATTATTATTATTTTTCTCTTTCCTGTTCAGCTTGATCACTTTCCATTTCTCTGTCCTCCAGGTTACTGATCCCTTCTTTAGCTTCCTCTAGTCTACTATTTATTCCATCCATTGCATTTTTTAAAAAAAGATTTATTTATTTGAGAGAGAGAGAGAGAGATAGTAAGAGAGAGCATGAATGGGGGGCAGAGAGAGGGAGAAGCAGACTCCCCACTGAGCAGGGAGCCTAACATGGGGCTCAATCCCAGGACCCCAGAATCATGACCTGAGTTAAGGCAAACGCTTAACTAACTGAGCCACCCAGGTGCCTCATCCATTGTATTTTTAATTTCATTTCTTGAGTTTTTCATCTCTGATTTTTTTAATGTTTTCTCTTTGTTGAGGGTCTCACTGAGGTCGTCTACTCTTCTCCAGTTGAGTAGTCTTTGTGACTGTTTCTTTCAATTCTCTATATTATGCATGTTATTTATCTCTGTTTTGTTTAGCTCTCTTGCTGTGATTTTGTCCTGGTCTTTAATTTGGGACATATTCCTCTGTCTCCTCATTTTGTTTAACTTTCTGCATTGTTTCTATATGTTAGGAAAGTCAGATACATCTCCTGCTTTTGAAAGTAGTGGACTTATGAAGAAGAGGTTCTGTAGTGCCCTGCAATGCAGTCCTCTGTTTACTGGCACCTGGTTCTTCAGGGGTGTCTTACGTGTGTTGCATGTGCCCTATTCTTGTGGCTGAGCCACTTTCCTTTGGTTCACTTGTCTACAAAAGCTCTCTGCCCATTGTGGGGAGAGTTTGGTCTCTGTATTTTTAATGGGTCAGTCTGGGGCCACCTTGGGCTTGAGCTGATTCAGACTAGGCATTTGTCAGAGATGCAGTAGCACTGAACTACATGGTGTGTTCCCTTTGTTGTCCCCTGAAAAGCTTTTGTTGGTGGGTGGGGACTGCAGTCAGACCAGATGTCTGCCCTAGCCCACTGCTGGGGCTGCACTCAGACTACTGTGTGTGGTTATCTTGCCTCTTCCCTAGGAAGAAGTCAATTTGGTTTGGTGCTTGCCCCTGTCAGGGCTGCTTGTAAAATGCCAGACTTGTGACACTGTTTTGTATGGGCTCTGGTCAAAGGGGTAATGGAGGGGGCAGTCCTATGAGAGAACATGGGGATGGGGTATGCTGTCAGCAAGCTAGGTGGAGAGCATTGGTGCCACATTTTCCTTCATAGGTGTCTGTGTATCTAGGCTAGGGGGCGGGAGGTAGAAATGGGGTCCACCGGCTCTTTTGTTATTTGAGAAGTCTCCCAAGGCATGTGCTCTGAGATTAGTAAACAAATCTCCCTCCTGTGTACCTTAGGCATTTTCCAAACTGCTGCTTCTATGCTATACCTTCATGGGGTTGTTTGTTCTGCTATCTCTTTAAGAGTAGGGACTCAGTTCCCATCATTACCGCCCCCCCCCCCACCCAGCTCTCTCAGAGCCAAGCCTACTGATTTTTAAAGTTTCAGGTGTTAAATCCCACTGATTGTTGGGCTCCTCTGATTTTCTTTTCTTTTTTTAAACTTTATTTATTTATTTAACAGAGAGACAGATCACAAGTAGGCAGAGAGGGAGGCAGAGAGGGGGAAGCAGGCTCCCAGCTGAGCAGAAAGCTTGATGTGGGGCTCAATCCCAGGACTCCGAGATCACGACCTGAGCCAACGGCAGAGGCTCAACCCACTGAGCCACACAGGCGCCCCGGGTTCCTCTGATTTTCAAAACCAAATGTTATAGGGATTCTTCTTCCTCTATGGGTTCCCCATGCCTGGGGTACCTGGTGTGAGGTTCCGTTTCTTGCCCCCTCCATGTCCAGAATAATGTGCTGGACATTCCATGGACAACCCCACAAGTCTATCTAGCTCCCAAACTCATCTTTGTCCTTACCTTCTTCAATGTGACCTCTTCTCTACACTTAGCTGTGAAGAGTCTGTTCTGCTAGTCTTTGGGTTCTTTTCTGGGTTATTTACACTGATGAGGCTGTTATCTAGTTATGTCCATGAATGAAGTGAGCTTAGGATCCTCTTACTCCACTGTCTTCTATAGAAGTCTAGATTAACAATTTTACAATCCAGAAAAGCATTTTCTTGAGTGGTTTTACCTGATCTCGCTCTTCCAAGTGAATGATCTAACACAACTTAGGACCCCAATTATAGTGGCTACTTTGTTAAGCTAACTTACGTGTAACCAAGACTAAGTTTCTCCCCTCCAACTGATGAAATTCTCACTATTATAAATATTGTTTTGGTTATATCTCTAGTTTGTCCTATAAAATAACTTTTAAATTTTTGTTCATTATTTCTTACTTACTTGCTGTGTTGCCTTTCTCTCAAGACCCAGTCCCTTTCAGTGGATGTTCCTGGCAAGTTTTTGCATCATTTTATGTAATCTCCAAAAACTCAGTACTACCTGATAATTAATTTCAGCTGTAATCTTTGCTAAGTTCTTGGTTTTATTTCAGACAATGTTAGTATTTGCACACATTTTCCTGAAGCTCCTGCATTATTCATCCAATTCTAATCTTATTCCATGGGTAGGGCAGGTATTACTAAATTTTATTATTATTTTTTTATTGTAACCTGGTTCTCAGTCTCCAATAAACATTTATCATATTGCCTTAATTATAGTAGATAATCAGTAATTGATTAATGATGACGATGATGATGACACATAATACTTTATATTAATCAGAGCCTTTTAACACATGTTACCTAACATTATCATTGTGCAGTGGGTAAGACATGTATTATCATTTCCATTAGAAAGAAAGGGAAAATAGATACAAAAAAGGCAAGTGACTTATGTAAAGTTATCCAATAAATTGATGGTCAAGCGGTCTTCCCACACTTACAGAAATGTTTCTTTAAAGGGCTGGCTGGTCCTTGCTCTCTTTTTTGGTGTGCAAGGGAGAGCAAATAATTTTTAATTTTTTTAAAACAAATACACCAAAGAGGGATGCCTGAGTGGCTCTGTTGGTAAGCGTCTGACTCTTGATTTGATTCAGGTCATGATCTTAGTGTTGTGAGACAGAGCCCTGCATGGGGCTCCTCACTAAGGGGGTTCTGCTTGATTCTCTCTCTCCCTTCCTCCAACCTCCTCATCCTACTCACTCTCTCTCCCTCTCCCTCTTGCTCTTATGCTCTTGCTCTCAAAATAAAGAAATAAATCTTTAAACACCAAAGCATCATGCAGTCCTGCCAACATTGGATGCAATTCTGGGCCACAAGTCTGCACACTCCTTTGCAACTGGTCCTGTGATAGCAGAGCCTTTTGTTTTGCTTTTATTCTTTACCATGATCCCTGTGTTATCTTCAAAATAGAGAAACACATAATCTTTTCCTTGGTATGATTTTCATTGTGGAATTACCACTGCTGGATGTATCTTCTTTCTGAGCTCTGGTTTGCATTTCTTCACTGTGGCCATCACCCTGTCACCCACACCAGCAGCAGGAAGTCTGTTCAGTTGTCCCTTGATCCCCTTCACAGAGATCATAAACAGAGTTTTGGCTTCTGTGTCACAGCTCCTACATGAACACCCAGGGAAATTCAGAATTTCACATCAGAAGACCCACTGCATCCTTACTTTGACATATTTTTTAAAAAAGATTTTATTTATTTATTTGTCAGAGATACAAGAAGGGGTAGCAGCAGGCAGGGAGAGAAGCAGGCTCCCTGCTCATGTGGGAGTCATCCCAGGACCCTGGGATCATGACCTGAGCTGAAGACAGGTGCTTAGCTGACTGAGCCACCCAGGTGTCCCACTTACTTTGATATCTTGAATGGCAGAGAGGGACAGAAAGCTTCCTGCTATCTTGACAAGAACTTACTGCTTACTGTATTTTATTTATTTATCTGAGAGAGAGCGCACGAGAGAGTGCCTGAGTGCACAGAGGGGTAGGGAGAGAGGAACAAGCAGACTCCCCACCAATCAGGGAGCCCAATGTGGGACTTGATGCCAGAACCCTGAGATAACCACCAGAGTGGAAGTCAGATGCATAACCAACTGAGCCACCCAGGTGCCCCCTGCTTATTTTTAAAGATTTTATCATGAGTTTCATTTTTGCATTTAAGGTCATGACTTTAATAGCTGTGACTTGATAAACATGTACCTATGCAAAGTTGTACCCAGGACAGAAAACTCCCCAGGACAGAAAAAACTGCAGGAAGTGAGGTTCAAGGACTATTCATTCTTTCACTAAATGAATCTGAACTTGGAAAAACTATTATAGGTACTCTTTTTTTTTAAACCTGACTTTGATGAAAATGGACAAATATTTTCATTTAGATTCCTATATTTCTCTATTTTCATGTTCATTAGCTTCTTGTTGCCACCTAATATAGTGTGTAAGGTGGAGCAGAAGTTGCAGCTGGACTTTTTCATGTACGGAGTCCAGGGCCCTTTTATCACTATCATGCTGTTATAAATTTATGAAAAAATCTCACTTTGTTTTCATGACTTTAGGGTAGCAGATAAGTGTTTTTTTTTTTTAATAGGAAAGAATGCAGAAGGGCTTATGCCACAGGCTGTCTAATACATATGTCTTCCTTTAAACAAAAATTATACTGTCATTCAACTTATAGAAACTGCTTTATGACTAGGCTGTGTCAAGGCTGTGCCTTTCCTGGCATGGATTGCTTTTCCTCCACATTTCTTCCTGACTTATTCCCTCACCTCTTAGAGGTCCTAACCTAAATTTCAGCTGGTTAGTATGGTTTTCCCAGTCCAGCCTATTTAGAATTGCAGCCCTGGCCCATCTACCTTGTTTCTTTTTTTTTTTTTAATAGCACATATCACTTCCTAGCACATTATCTTTTATGTTTTTAAAAAATTATTATTATTTTTTTATATTCCCCCTAACAAAACGTAAGCATTACAAGGACAGGAATTTTTATCTGTCTTATTCTTGTTTTAGCTAAGAACAGAGCCTGGCATATAGCAGATGCTAAATAATTATTGATTAAATGATACGTGAATACATGTACTATGGTACTTTGGCTATTATTTTCTCTCATGGAATCCAAAGTAGGACAGTTATATATCAAAATCTGCTAATCAATGTGACAATTACTGTGTGTAAACTTACTCTGTAAATTTAAGGGAAAAATGGAAGGAATTCATAGTAGCTGCTTGAACATTTTAACATTAATGTCAATTTAAGGAAACATTGGCCATTTATATTAGTTTGGGCTAGTTATATTCACAGTTTCCTGGGTAATTAAAAAATGATTTTAAAAAATGAGGTAGAAACCCTCTTATCTGATGTAGTTGGTTACATCACCACAAAAAACTGTGCTCAGACTTGTAAATGCACTCCTTTGGTGAGGATTCCAGACATTTGTTATCTGTGTAAACCTTTTATATCGAATATTGATGTCAGTAATATAAAAGCAGTCTAATTTTAGGAGTCAAACTTTATATAAATATTCCCAAATATCAGCGCCAAATGTTATGGTTTGATCTCCCCCCTAGTTTTATTGAGAAATAATTGGGATACATCACTGTCTATGTTTAAGGTGCGGAGGGTGATGTTTTAGTTTACATATGTTGTCAAATGATGACCACAATAGGTTCAGCTAACACCTGTCTTCTCATATAGACACAATAAAAAGAAAAGAAGAATAAAGGAAAAACATTTACTCCTCACCCCCACCTCTGTTTAACCACAAGACTGAGCTCTTGTGGTCAGGCATGAGGTGATATCTCATTGTGGTTTTAATTTTCATTTCCCTAATGATGAGTAATATTGAATACTTTTTCATATACCTGTTAGCCTTTCATATATTATTTTTGGAGAAAAGTCTATTAGGGTCCTTTGTCCGTTTTTTAACTAAATTATTACTTTTTTGCTATTAAGTTATAAGAGTTCTTTATATATTTTGGGTATTAACTCTTTATCAGATATATGGCTTGCAAATATTTTTCTCATTCCGTAGGTTGCCTTTGCACTTTGCTGATTGTTTCTTTTGCTGTGCAGAAGCTTTCTAGTTTGCTTAGTCCCAATTGTTTATTTTTGATTTTGTTGCTTATGCTTAAGTGTCGTATCCAAAAAATCACTACCAAGACCCCTGTAAAGGAGCTTTGTTCTTATATTTTCTTCTAGGAATTTCATGATATCAGGCCTTACATTTAAGTATTTAATCCATTTCAAGTTAATTTTTGTAAGTGGTTCAAGATACAGGTCCAGTTACATTCTTTTTTACATGTGAATATCCAATTATCCCAGCATCATTGTTGAAGAGATTATCTTTTCTCTATTGAGTATTCTTAACTCCCTTGTCAAATATTAGTTGGCTGTAATTTTGGGTTTATTTCTCAGCTCCTGATTCTGTTCCACTGGCCTATTTGGGTCTGTTTTATGCTAGTATTGTACAGTTTGGGTGATTATAGCTTTATAGAATAGCTTGGAAAGAGTGATATTTCATGCTTTGTTCTTTCTTAGGATTTCTTTGGCTTTTCAGATTCTTTTATGGTTTCATACAAATTTTAGGAGCATTTTGTCTACTTCTATAAAAAATGCCATTTCAATTTTGATAGGGACGGTATTGAATTTGCAAATGGCTTTCAGTAGTGTTGACATTTTAACAATATTAATTTATCCAATCAAAGAACACAGGATAGCTTTCCATTTACTTGTATTTTCTTCAATTTGCTTCATCAATGTCTTCTTGTTTTCAGCTCCTTAGTTAAACATATTCCTATGTATTTTACTGTTTTTGATGCTATTGTAAATAGGATTGATTTATTTCTTTTTCAGAAATCTCATTTTTAGTGTATGGAAACACCACTGATTGTTGTATGTTAATTTTATATCTCATAACTTTACTGAATTCATTAATTAGGTTTAGCAGTTTTTTTGGTTGAATCTTTATGATTGTCTATATTATATGTCATCTGCAAATCAAGGCAATTTTACTTCTTACTTTCTTATTCTGATTTTTTTTTTCTTACCTACTTCTCTAGCTAGGACTTCCAGTACTATGTTGAATAGTAGTGGTGAGAGTGGACACCTTTGTCTTGTTCCTAATCTTGAAGTTTTCATCCTTTTACCATTGAGTATAATGTTAGCTATGGGCTTGTCATATATAGTTTTTCTTTCCCTCTTTCTTTCTTTCTAGTATTTTTTAAATTAACATATAATGTATTATTTGCCCCAAGGGTACAGGTCTGCGAATCATCAGGCTTACACATTTCATAGCACTCACCATAGCACGTACCCTCCCCAATGTCCATAACTAGCCACCCTATCCCTATCCCCCAAACCCCCAGCAAACCTCAGTTTGTTTTGTGAGATTAAGAGTCTCTTATGCTTTGTCTCCTTCTCAATCCCATCTTGTTTCATTTTTTCCTTCCCTACCCCCCACAACCCCCTGCCCTGCCTCTCAAATTCCTCATATCAGAGGGATCATTAATAATTGTCTTTCTCTGATTGGCTTATTTTGCTGAGCATAATACCTTCTAATTCCATCCATGTCATTGCAAATGGCAAGATTTCATTTCTTTTGATGGCTGCATAATATTGCATCATATATACATATATGGCCTTTCTTATGTTAAGATATATTCCTAATATGGCTAATTTTTAAGAGTTTTCATTGATTGCTGATTGATGCTAAATTTTGCCAAATGCTTTTTCTGCATCTATTGAGATGATTATGATTCTTTTCTTTCATTTTATTAATGTAATATATCATATTGATTGATATGCATACGTTGAACCATCTTTGCAGCCCAGGGATAAATCCCACTTGATCATGGTGAATGATCCCTTTAATTTGCTGTGGAATTTATTTTGTGATATTTAATGAGAGACAGATTTCCTATATTTCAGTCCCACAGACCCAAATTCATTTTAAAATCTGACCAAATTCATATTCCATACAAGCTTTTATCTAAATATATATAAAATATGAGCATATGGAAAAAAATCTTTCAGACTCAGTGAGTCAAACATTTGATTAAAATAGAAAATCAGATTGGGAGGGAGACAAACCATAAGAGACTCTTAATCTCACAAAACAAACAGGGTTGCTAGGGGTAGGGGGATAGGGAGAGGTTGTTTGGGTTATGGACACTGGAGAGGGTATGTGCTATGGTGAGGGCTGTGAAGTGTGTAAACCTGGCGATTCACAGACCGGTACTCCTGGGGCTAATAATATATTATATGTTAATAAAAAAAAGAAAAAAGAAAATCACTCAAAATGATAATATGTACCTAAAATATTTTATTTTAGTGTAAAATGTAAAAATGAATATTATACCAGTCTTTTGATTTTAGGCCAAAGATTTTTTTTTTCTTTAAGATTTTAGTTATTTGATGGAACACAAACAGGCAGAGCAGCGGACAGAAGGAGATGGAGAAGGAGAAGCAGGCTCCCTGCTGGGATCATGACCTGAGCGGAAAGCAGATGTTTACTTGACTGAGCCACCCAGGTGCCCCTAGTCCAAGCTTTTATTAGAAGTTATTTTTTAAGTAGTAGTCTGCTGATGTTTTGATGCCGTTGGTTTTAGAATTCCACAAATTTAGAATTTGTGACTTCTATTCTTAATTTTTTTATAGTTTTCTTACTTATGTACGATTTCAAAGTTTTTTTCTTGAATACCTTTTCTAAACTCATTCTAAAGGATCCCACTTAGTTATTTTTTTATGTAGTAACACCTCCTTTTTCTTTTAATAAAACATTACCTTTCATATGTTTTAATTTAATTAAATAATTTGAATAGAAGTACAGTTGACATAAATAGGTTCAGGATCAAACAATGACCCCTAGATAGTAAACACTTCACCCAGTAAGACTTAGAGAGTGGAGGCATTACTGGAACCTATCTGCTTGGTTCTGAAACTCTTGTTCTGGGAGACTGTCTAGTCTCTACTTAGGAATGGAGAAGATTTGTGAGACAGTTAAGTGATGATTGGTTGAAAGAGTCTCTGTTATACTCAGCTTTTGTTGTAGCTATAAGAACAATTGAAGGAATGGAATTTTAGTGTGACTTATTCATGTTGTCTGTTGACATTAGCCAAGTTCTTCAGGTACTGTCCTCCCCACACTTAAAAATACTGATATAAGTTGGCCTAGCAATAAAGGGCATTTTGTGTTTGTGAAATGATTTGGTTCAAATCATATCATAGACAATTGAAAAATGTTTACAAATGCATTTAAATGCCTATTCTATCACAAGAGGGCACTCATGCCCCATTCTTTATATCAAGTGTGTTTCAGGCATTGATTCCAGAGGAATTATGACTGAAATAAAATTTCAACCTACAAATTGAATTTCAGGTTCAGTAAACTGTTTATTATCTGGAAGAACTGGGGATTAGTGATTATGTTTATGCAAAAACAGAGATTCTTAATACATTAATGTTATACAAGGATTTTTACATACAAAGTATAAAAATATGCAAAACTTGCTATGATAAACAGTATTTCATTTTTTTGATGAGTCATTCCAAGGTCTTCATTATTTTAAAATGTGATTATTATTTTGATTAATTATTGAATTATTAAAATGAGATTTCCATCATCTATCACACAGTCAACATACTAAGCATCTACTCTTTGTTATTTATCTTATTTTGACAACAGATTTACTGTATTTTAGAGTATGTATCAGGTATTGCATCAGTTCATTTAAATTTCAGCTTTAATAATTTTAGCATGTATTAATTGTCTATCACTGACTATTTATCCCAAAACTTAGTAGCTTAAAATAATAATCACTTATTACCTCATAGTTTCCGAGGGTTAAGAATCTGGGAATAGTTTAGCAGGGTGCCTTTTGTTCAAGGTCTCTCACAAGATGGCAGTCAAGCTCTTGGCCAAGATTACAGTCATCTCAAGGCTCAATTGGGAATGAAGAGTTTGTTTCCAAGCTCACTTTCATGGGCCTCTCTACAGAGCAGCCTTACAACATAACTGATTACCCCCTCGGCCAAATGATTTAGATGGAAGAAGATAGAGTCCTTAAAATGGAGGCCATAATCTTTTTTTTTTTTAAAGATTTTATTTATTTATTTGTTAGAGAGAGAGAGAACGCGAGCACAGGCAGACAGAGTGGCAGGCAGAGACAAAGGGAGAAGCAGGCTCCCTGACGAGCAAGGAGCCCAATGTGGGACTCAATCCCAGGACCCTGGGATCATGACCTGAGTCGAAGGCAGCTGTTTAACAACTGAGCCACCCAGGTGTCCCCATAATCTTTTAAAAAAATTTTTTTTTACTTTTTAACTTTTATTTTTTTGAATAATTTTTAAAAAAATTTTATAAACATATAATGTATTATTAGCCCCAGGGGTACAGGTCTGTGAATTGCCAGGTTTACACACTTCACAGCACTCACCATAGCACATACCCTTCCCAATGTCCATAACCCCACCACCCTCTCCCTACACCCCTTCCCCCCTCCCCCCAGTTTGTTTTGTGACATTAAGAGTCTCTTTTGGTTTGTCTCCCTCCCGATCCCATCTTGTTTCATTTATTCTTTTCCTACCCCCCAACGCTCCCCCCGCTCCATTGCATCTCCACTTCCTCATATCAGGGAGATGCTATGATATTTGTCTTTCTCCAGTTGACTTATTTCGCCAAGCATAATACCCTCCAGTTCCATTCATGTCGTCGCAAATTGCAAGATTTCATTTCTTTTGATGGCTGCTTAGTATTCCATTGTATATATATACCACCTCTTCTTTATCCATTCATCTGTTGATGGACATCTAGATTCTTTCCATAACTTGGCTATTGTGGACATTGCTGCTATAAACATTCGGGTGCACGTGCCCCTTTGGATCACTACGTTTGTATCTTTAGGGCAAATACCCAGTAGTGCAATTGCTGGGTCATAGGGTAGCTCTATTTTCAACTTTTTTTTTTTTTTAAAGATTTTATTTATTCATTTGATAGACAGAGATCACAAGTAGGCAGAGAGGCAGAGAGAGACAGAGGAGAAAGCAGGCTGTCCACAGAGCAGAGAGCCTGATGTGGGGCTCAATCCCATGACCCTGGGATCATGACCCGAGCCAAAGGCAGCAGCTTTAACCCACTGAGCCAACCAGGCGCCCCTATTTTCAACTTTTTGAGGAACTTCCATGATGTTTTCCAGAGTGGTTGCACCAGCTTGCATTCCCACCAACAGTGTAGGAGGGTTCCCCTTTCTCCACATCCTCACCAGCATCTGTCCTTTCCTGACTTGTTCATTTTAGCCATTCTGACTGGTGTGAGGTGGTATCTCATTGTGGTTTTGATTTGTATTTCCCTTATGCCAAGAGATGTGGAGCACTTTTTCATGTGTCTGTTTGCCATCCGGATGTCTTCTTTGCAGAAAAGTCTGTTCATGCCGTCTGCCCATTTCTTGATTGGATTATTTGTTCTTTGGGTGTTGAGTTTGCTAAGCTCTTTATAGATTTTGGATACTAGCCCTTTATCTGATATGTCGTTTGCAAATATCTTCTCCCATTCTGTCAGTTGTCTTTTGGTTTTGTTGACTGTTTCCTTTGCTGTGCAAAAGCTTTTGATCTTGATGAAGTCCCAATAGTTCATTTTTGGGAGGCCATTATCTTTTTATAACCTAATCTCTGAAGTGACATCCTTATGCTATATTTTGTTAGAAATGAGTCTAAACCCATCTATACTAAGTGGGAGGGGACTATACAAGGGTATGAATACCAGGAGATAGCGGTCTCTGGAAACCAGCACAGAGGCTGCTACTATCTATCTATCTAATATATCTATATCTATATCTATCTATATCATCTATCTATATTGATCTCTATTTCTATCTCTTTTTTTAAAAAAAGATTTTATTTATTTATTTGACAGACAGAGATCACAAGTAGGCAGAGAAGCAGAGAGAGAGAGGAGGAAGCAGGCTGTCCACAGAGCAGAGAGCCCGATATGGGGCTCGATCCCACGACCCTGGGGTCATGACCCGAGCCGAAGGCAGCGGCTTTAACCCACTGAGTCACCCAGGCGCCCCTCTATCTCTATCTCTATCATCTCTATCATCTATCTAAATAAGTATGAGCCATGTAAAAACAGAAGTCTCCCCAGGTAGTTAGAACAAAGGATTATTACTTTGTCAATGGGTGAATTTGGACATGACAGACTTGTGATACTCAAAATTTTAACCAGAATGGGAATAAAACAAATATCTGAATTTGTATTCAAGGTTTGAAAAGATTTCTTTATTAACTGAAGTTTGTGTCTGGCATAAAAAATAGGGAAAATGACTTGAAAATTTGCTAAAATTTGAAAAAAAATGGAATCTAAAATGTTGGATTTGGTGGGGTACGTGGGTGGTTCAGCTGGTTAAGTGTCCATCTCATGATTTCAGTTCAGATCATGGTCTTGTGCATTGTGAGATTGAGTCCCATGTTGGGCTCCCCCCTCAGTGGAGAGTCTGTTTAAAGACTCTCTCCCTCTACCCCTCCTCCCACTCATGTGTGCTTTCTCCCTCCCTCTTTCTCTCTTTTGAATAAAACATAAATCTTTTAAAAAAATATTAGATTTGGAGTTGGCAATATGGTGGGACCAGGTGGTACTGGAACTGATTTTAGAGTCCGTGTTCTCTAGCCAGAGCTAACCCTGGGCTATGGAATGGGCAAAGGTCAGGTGACACTCTGAGGAGTTTGCTGTACTCTTGAAGGAAACCCATATATCAGAAACCTCCTGAGATCTTGAAAATGGGCAAGGATCCTGGTGATTTCATTACTTAACTGAGACCTTTAGTCTTCCTCCCAGGCTTTCCTTACAAAGTGGTCTGTTAATTGTTCACCTTTATGTAAAAAGAACAGATTGTTTTTGACAGTTTTGTGGTACTGATCATTGACTCATTTTGGTATTAGTTTCATGTTAATTTTATAACTTTCCCAAGTATGGATTAAAATACGCTGCTCACCTATCTTATTTTTCTATTTATTTTATTTTGAATGTTTATTTTAAGATGCTTGCTTTATTTATTTAAAAGTAAGTGATACAGTGACTTACAATTCAAAAGCTTTCAGGAGAGGATAATCTAGAAGTTTTCCTCTCACTTTTAGTTCTCAGTCCCCAAGTTCCTTCCAATTTACCCATGTTTAGGATATCCTTCCTGAGCTATTAAATATATATGTATGAATTATATATACAGATAAAAGTTTTTTTTCTTTTTTAGGCAAACAAGAGTATTCTATACACACTGTTCCATTCCTTTCTTTTTTCATTTAACTGTATATCTTGGCACTCGTTATATCAGCATATATAGTACTTCCTCATTCTTATTTAAAGACTGTGTAATATTCCACATGCACCATAATTTATTTATCCTGTTCTCTGTTGATATACTTGAAGTCTCCAATTTTTTTATTTAAACAGTGTTCAGGGGTGTTTGGTGGCTCAGTTGATTAAGCGTCTGCCTTGGGCTCAGGTCATGATTGCAGGATCCTGGGATGGAGTCCCACACTAGGCTCCTTGCTCAGCGGGTGGGGGGGGGCTGCTTCTCCCTCTCCCTCTGCTGCTCCCCCTGCTTGTTCTCTCTCTCTGTCAACACTGTAAAACAATGTTACAAGAACCAAACTTATTTATTAATTTTATCTTTATTTTTAAAATTTAAATATCATTAATCTTTGGTGAATCAGGAGGTATATTTAAAGATTTTACAGTGTATAAAGGTTATTATTATGTTATCATTTAACAGTTTGCAACATTATAGATATAAAAGCCATAAATATTGGGGCACCTGGGTGGCTCAGTCAGTTAAGCCTCTGACTTTGGCTCTGACTTATGATCTCAGGGTCCTGGGTTCAAGCCCTGCATCGGGCTCCAACCTCAGTGGAGAGTCTGAGTCTTCCTGTTCCCCTCTCCCAGGTTATGATCTCTCTCTCTCAAATAAAGAAATAAAATCTTTTAACAAAAGCCACAAGTATTAGCCTAAATTTTAAAAAAAGATTTATTTATTAGAGAGAGAGAGAAAGAGAGTAGAGGGGCAGAAGGAGAGAGAGAGAGAGAGAATCTCAAGCAAACTCCCTGCTGAGTGCGCAGCTGAATAGGGGGCTTGATCCCAGAACCCTGAGATCATGACCTGTGTCAAAATCAAGAGTCAGACACTTAACCAACTGAGCACCCCAGGTACCCCACCCTACATTTTTAGTAACTATAAGATATACTTTAAATTTTGTCATTTCTCTACTGTTTATTGTGAAAAATTTTAATCATACAGAAAAGTTGAAGTAGTAGTATAATGAAAACCTATTACCTATCATTTAGATTTAAAATTTGTCCCTATTTTGCCACATGTGTCTGATTTTTTAATCCACAGAAAATCTCCACCTACATAAACTTTGACAAAGCATAGAATATAAAATAAATGAGAGAAAATTTTGACTGCTTAAATTTTTACTTGTTTCTTTTATAAAAAAATGAGCTTTATCATACTGGTTCTCGGCAATAGACTTGCTGAAGTATCCAGGCCTTATAATGTTCTCAGCTAAATAATGTTTAGCATTATACAAAGTGTAAATTATATGAGCCCAAGGAACTTAATGCGATGGGTTTAGGGACAAAGGAGCCCTGTGTCCAGATGTCCCACAGAATCTGCACCTTTTTAGCCTTCCTTCCATCCATCCATCTTCCCTATCTATTATTTTTTTTTGAAAGATTTTATTTATTTATTTGACAGAGAGTGCAAGCAGGGGGAGTGGAAGGCAGAGGGAGAGGGAGAAGCAGGCTCCCTGCTGAGCAGAGAGCCCAATGTGGAACTCGATCCCAGGACCTGGGAACATGACTTGAATTGAAGGCAAATACTTAGCGGACTGAGCCACCCAGGCACCCCTCCTTATCTATTATTATTTTGACAATAATAGTTACAGGAAGCATTTATTGATCACTTTTCCCATACTAGGCATTTCCCTAATTAACTTGTACATATTAACTTATTTAATCCTTCAATAAATATGTGAGCTAAGCATTATTATTATTATTTCCCCAATTTTACAGATGAGGAAGAAATGGAAGCTCATATCCATGGGAAAATGGCAGGAAAAGTCCATGAAATTCCATTTTTGCATCTACTTTTAAATAATCCCTTAGCAGTAACCTAGATTCAATTTCTACATCTCTATTATTGGCATTTGTTGAAGAGGGAAGAAATTAAAGCAAGTGTAATAAGTTGTGTTATCTGGGGTTCAAATAGACCCTGATGAGTGAAATTAGGGGACATGCCTCTTCACCCCTAAACCATTTACATAAGTTGAGTTCCTTCTAGGAAACAGATGTGAAACCTGGTGTTTTGGTTTTACCCACAATAGAATGATTACTGAGGTGGCTGTGTGGCACAGTGCTTTGAGCAGCTGACACTGTGTTGGGCTCTGTGCTCAGTGTGGAGTCTGCTTGAGACCCTCTCTGCCCTTTCCTCCTGTACACATATTCTTGCTCTCTCAAACAAATAAGTAAATCTTAAAGAAAAAAGATTACCTAGTTTTGGGCGCTGGTGTTGGGAGAAGAGTTCCATTTCAGAATGACGCCTCTGAGAGACTGCTGAGGCCTGAGGCTGTGGGTTCTTGGCCTGGCCATTTGTAGTGGTTAACCATAAATCAGGACTGACCCATTGGCTAGTGAAAGCACCCCTGATTTTCCTGGAAATTCTTGAGGAGAAATGATTTCCTTCTGGCAGCTAAGAAAATGAGGACGTGTACATTTGGCTTTCTTAAACTTTTATGTCAAAGTTTACAGTCTCACTTGCAGAAAAATAAAGGATATGATCCTGATAGAGATGGATCCATATCACTATAAAATATGTTGCTGCTCAGAACACATCCTTCTGGTGGCCAGAACCCTCAAGGCTCCAGGGTAACAGGAGGGCAGGAATATTTGGCTCATAAGATTTTAGAGGAGGCTTTGTTAACCCAAACAAAGGTTTGGTGTCC
>RCUC01052344.1:0-11694 GCA_003697995.1 Taxidea taxus jeffersonii | reverse complement strand
TACAGGAAAAAGCAAAGCAAAACAAACCCCATACAACAGCTTGCCTCCTGCTGTATTTATATTAAGAAATTCACCATGGATAAGTCCATAGTTGAACATCACAAATTTCTTATATTTTAAGGCATTTACTCATTGGGAATTAGTATTAGATTTTTTTTTTACTGCACTATTTCTTTTACACTATCTATACTATGTAAAATTATAAATTTATTTCATGTAAAATTATAAAATTAAATTGGTGTCTTTTAGGGGTAGGGTGAGGGGTTTTCATCTAAGCATTCGAAACCTCCTAAAATCTGAAACAAGCATTTTAGAGAGCCACGAAGTATCAATAAAGTGATATTATGGTATAACTCCGAACCACTTTTTCTTAAAAAAGATTTAACTTATTTATTTGGCAGACAGAGATCACAAGTAGGCAGAGAGGCAGGCAGAGAGAGAGGGGGAAGCAGGCTCCCTGCTGAGCAGAGAGCCCTTTGCGAGACTTGACTCGATCTCAGGACCCTGGGATCATGATCTGAGCCAAAGGCAGAGGCTTTAACCCACTAAGCCACCCAGGCGCCCCTTTCTCTGAACCACTTCTTTAATGCTAGTGCTGACACTGGATCTATGGTGGCCTCACAGAGGGTCCATAGAGCAGAGAAACAAATACCAAATTGTGTGTATCTTGGATATTATGGATATTATGGGGAGAAGGGTTATAGTTACTATCATATTATCAAGGAAGTTGGACTCTAAAATGCCAGAAACTACTTCAGCATGAAGTCTGGAGGTTGTTGGGCATTAGGGATGGGAGCAGGGAAGAAAACCCATATTTATGGAGCATGTAAATAAGCCTCAAACAGTTCACTTCTTTCACACGTTATCTCACTGACTTAGAAGGTAAATAGCCAAGTAGTTTCCAAAAAGGATAAAAAGTTAGCTAAGGAGGACACATTTTGACATTTGAAAACTGAATGTGGTTTTCCATGGCCACAAACTGGAATCAGGGTCCCCCAACAAGGCATGCATTTCAGGGAGAATGCGTTTCTGTGTCTCTTAAATGTATCTTCTTAGAACCAGGGATTGGGACACATTCGTGATCATTTAGAGATGACTCATGTTGGAGCCCATTCCCATGTAATGGTTTTGAAAGTGTACTTTTAATGGAAAGTTACATAATTGGGATAAAATGCTTATCAAGATTTAATTCATACATTTAAAATATACTTGCAGCCTTTGTTCTGCAGTAGAACAGTAGGATAACACAGTCGGGAGGTTCCAGGAATGGCCTAAGGCTCTCCTTACTCCAGAAATATCCCCTATTGGTTCATCTACCCAACCTTAAATGTAGCATTATGGTCAGCTTGTATGTCAGGAGCAAAGGCCCCAGGGTTGAGCTATGTGGAAGACACCCAGGCAGGAAAGTTTCTAATGCTTTTTGCCCTTCTCTCTAACAGGGGTGGGCTTATCAGGATAAAGAATGGTCAGTTTAGAAACCCAGGCCTGGGGATTATACACAGGCAAGAAACTGTTAAGCAGCAGGAGAGGCAGAATCCTGGTAGCCAATAACAGCAGTGATGAGGGGAGCAAAGTGGGAAGAGAAACAAAGCTGCAAGGGCCCCAAATTCAAGGATCCATTTAAAAGAAATAAATAGTACTGAATATAAATTTCTTTTCTATGGCATCTTGCTCATACTTGACAAGTCACATATTGCTGGAAAAGGATGTAGTAGCCAAACATTTAGCACAGCCACTAATGAATAAAACCAATGAATATTACATAAAACATTGTCAGAAACAGGGAAGAAAACTCAAGTTCCAACTGGTGAAAATATTCTGCAAAACCTCAGTAGGAGGAAAAGGCAATGATTATTCAAGATAATGTTCAGTGTCAAAAAAGAACTATGCCCAAAGGCATAGAACTGCCATTCAGACTTCTGTTTGCCTCCATTACTAGTGACACAGATGCTTGCCTTAATAAGCCCACCAAATGCTAACAGGGAGACTGTACACACACAAAAAAAGAAGGATGAAGTATAACTATTCTAATTACAGATGGGTCTTTTAGAAATAGCACTTTCTATTTTCATTAATAAAAGCAGCTGTCATTTTAGATAATTTGTTTTCAAAACTTTTCAGGACAACTTTGGGAATTACACAGATGTCTGGTGTTCTTGTGTTAATTTTATTTGAGAAATGCACTAAATGAGAGGATGGCCTGGTTAGGGATGACAGATGAAGAGAACAACTTGAGGAAAACACCAGCGAAGGCAGCAGAGATCCAATGAGTCAGTGTTTTGGGGAGGGAGATGGCAGTTTTATTGAAAGGCGGAGAGATGCATATTCAGTTTTGAAATATGAGTAGGAACTTTTCAATTCTTTAATACTTTCTCAAACATTTCTATTGTGCAGAGATATTTTTTGTTCATTGAATTCATTGCAATATAGTTAAAAAGTGAACATGACACTCTAATGTCAGTGCTGACAAGTGTCTTGCCTCATATAATTTCCAAATGATCAGGTAGAAATTTCTCTCTTTTTTTTGGTAATATTTATTTATTTGACAGACAGATCACAATAGGCCGAGAGGCAGGCAGAGAGAGAGGGGGAAGCAGGCTCCCCGCTGAGCAGAGAGCCCGATTCGGGGCTTGATCCCAGGACCCTGGGATCATGACCTGAGCTGAAGGCAGAGGCTTAACCCACTGAGCCACCCAGGTGCCCCAGAAATCTCTTTTAAGTGTTCCCCATTAATTAATTATTACTCTCTTTGTTTGGAGGACAGGAAGAGACAGACTAGATGAACAGTGGTTGAAAACTTGTCTGTATAACAAAGATTGTCTGTGGTCTCAGGAATTTCCAGGATATTTTATAATTAAATATTAATGTCAGAATGACATAGTACATATGGATATCCATTCTCGTTATAAACATAACACAATGCTTCAGTGGTGACTAGATGTTAACTATTTATATATGATTTCAGCTTCATATTCAACATCATTATTATGTGAAATAATTCATTATCATTTTTAAAAATATTTGTTTATTTATTTATTTGACAGAGATCACAAGTAGGCAGAGAGGTAGGTAGAGAGAGAGGGGGAAGCAGGCTCCCTGCTGAGAAGAGAGCCCGATGCGGGGCTCTATCCCAGGATGTCGGGATCATGACCTGAGCCGAAGGCAGAGGCTTTAATCCACTGAGCCACCCAGGCGCCCCTCATGTATATCATTTTAAAGACTGAAATGGTTTTCGAAAATAAGCAAGACTGCAAAATTATATTTAAATATGACTTTTCTTACCAAATCTGGTAAATTTTGGCTAATTCTAGTATCCTTTAGCTTTGGGTCAGTGCTGATTTGCATAATTCATTTACAAAGCATGGTAGGAATTAAAATATGACTCAAGAATACTAGAACAAGTTTATGGAAAAACAGTCTATTGAAGAATGTAACCAAAGACAGAAAAGGCAGTCATCAAACTATGAAGAATTCAAATTTGTTCACAAATTTACAGGAGATATGCTAAATTTGTTCACAATTTAGCTTCATAGAAAAGTTATTTATTTATCTACTTCCACCTACAAAAGACACTTAATATTCTACTATGCTTAAATTCCCTTTGGGACATCCTAGTTTGGTCTTAAAAAGACCTCAAAAGCCTAAAAAGGAAATCAAAACAAGTTAAAATGACTGTGGCCACAAAAGATAAAGTAGATATTTAAAAAAAAGAAGTATAATTATTATTTTAAAAAATGCTTACTTGCAGCCATGTCGAGTACACTGTCCTCGGCCAGAACAGAATTTGAGACACGATGGACCAATATAAACTGCAGGCAGAGAAAAAGACAGCATGTTAAAAAAAAAAAAAAAAGGCAAAAACCAACTGGAAAAACCAAGAACAACATAAGCATGTCAATCAATTTTGTGCAGCGATACCCATAAAATTGAGCCCATTATATGCATGTTGTATGCAGGAAAACAGGGAGACATGTAGAGTGCTGAGTGACAACGTACATGTTTAGCTGTTCCATAGCAAAAATAGGTAGGAACATATGATTTGGGTTCCTTAATGGAGTCTCTTCAGCTAAAATGATTTCAGGCAGAATACTACGCTTCTGACTTAAACTTTCTTTAAAGTTTCATTTTTTTTAGGTAGAGATAAAGAATTTGCAAAGGGTTAGTTTGGTATATCACAAAATGGAGATGTTATAATTAAATTTAAAAACGATAACTTCCATTCTTATCTGGGAAAAATCCCTAACACATTGCAGGTGATTGATACATATCTTTCTTTCTTTTTTTTTTTTTTTAAATTTATTTGTCAGAGAGAAGGAGAGAGAGAGCACACAAGCAGGCGGAGAGGCAGGCAGAGGCAGAGGGAGAAGTAGGCTCCCTGCCGAGAAAGGAGCCCATGCGGGACTCGATCCCAGGACCCTGGGATCATGACCTGAGCAGAAGGCAGCGGCTTAACCCACTGAGCCACCCAGATGTCCCGATACATATCTTTCTAAAAATAAATCCATCCTTCCTGAAATAGGGAGTTAAAAATCTGTTGTTGTGCATCAAGTCATCTCTGAAATGCAGGTTTTTTTCTAAATGATGGGACTGACTGATTATGATATTAAGAACCTCAATTCTAATCTTTGGAAAGCCAGGAAAAGGGTTCCCAGTGGTTGAATAGTAGGTTCTGAGACAATCAGACTCAAATACATTTAAAGATAGTAAGCCTCTTGATAACCAACCAGTACAATGAGTAACACACTGAAAAGTATGAAAATGGAACTAAACCAATGAGGAATTAGAGACACAATGGCTGTTAAGACTCATATATTCAATTTCAGGCACAAACAAATTTGCATTCCATGATCACTTTTTCTGTCTTGGGATCATGTCAAAATAGCCAAATGATTTCATTTTAAAATGAATTTCCCCGTGTATAATGCTCCTACAAACACTTGTTCTGTGGAGCCAATTAACTCAAATGTGACACAAAGCAGGAAGGAACAACTCTTGCTGAAGGAAGCTGATGGCTGAGGAGAAGATCAGAGAGCAGGCTGAGTGGTTAAAGTTACGGGTTTCAGGTGTCAAATAACCCTAGATTCAAATTCCTCCTTCACCTGGAAAACTCTGGATAAGTGATTTATCCAATCTAAGCCTCAGTGTCCCTATTCTTTAAAATGGGATATTTTCCTCTTTTTCTTGGAGGAAAGAACAAAAGAAATGTTCATACTTAGCTTGCTTTCTGGTACCATATGGTTATGATCACCATAGTACTTGGGTCAAGAATCCTTCCTGTTCCATCTGCCTCGTTGGCCCCTCCTGGACAGCACCAGTGCTGAGACATCAGGAAAGGGCTTCCTTCTTCTTTAGCCTGGTAAAGCTAATGGATTATTTTCCCAGCACACTTAATTTTATGGCTGCAGTAGGATTTATTCTAAGTCCTATAAATGGTTCATTCCATTTTGTGGAATCACTCTGGAGGGCTGCTCTAGAATGCACCCATGTCATAGTTCAAAAAGCTTCCATTGTAAAAAAACTTCAACAATAAAACAAGATTTTCCAAGTCAATGAAAATATTGCAGTTAAGAATCTTGTCATCCCTCCCCACTAATGATGGGGTCATTGGGATTCACAGCATGAGTAAGTCTATAGGCCCTTTTTCCTAAGAGTATGGAAAGGACAAATTTGTTTTTATCACTATTGTTAATTTAATCAAGTTGAAAAAATTAAAAAGTGATAACAAAACCTTAGGATTTTCCATTTTGCTAAGAACTTCATGATAATTCCAAAAAAACTTCCTGTACACACTAGCAGGAAAAACATTCCTAACAGAAGTAGGATATTGACCTCTTTTTTTCTCTCTGTTTATTTTCCTTGACATGATTTAGAATTCCATAGAGAAGTGGGAGAGATTTCAGAAGTGTTCTTTGGCAAGTTGGCACACATTTCTCTTGGGAAGGACTAAGTGTGTCCTTTCTTTGCCTCGTGAAGAAGCCAGAAGGCAGGTCTTGTTTTTGTAATGTAGGATGATAACAGAACTGAGGAGATTCTGCCTCATGTTTTGCATTTGACATTCACTGCTAACCATGCTCCTTCCCTATATTCTTACCTTTTCTCATTCTTTTTTTTTTTAATTTTTATTTATTTGTTATAGAGAGAGAGAGCAAGCACAGGCAGACAGAGAGGCAGGCAGAGGCAGAGGGAGAGGGAGAAGCAGACTCCCTGCCAAGCAAGGAGCCCGATGTGGGACTCGATCCCAGGACACTGGGATCATGACCTGAGCCGAAGGCAGCTGCTCAACCAACTGAGCCACCCAGGCGTCCCGACCTTTTCTCATTCTATTCACAACATGATGGTGGGATACATTCTGACTTGGAATCATGTAATAGCTTTCCTTAGGGAATTTAGATATTCTTTTCATAGGCTTGTATGTGCTTCATAGCACTCTTAATTTCCTCATTTGCTTCATTATAGGTTTGGATTTCTTTTATTATTATCAAAGTAACTTAAGTTCATTATAGGACTCCTAAAAAATATGACAGCAGGGGAAAAGTCACCCATATTCTACTACCCAGAGGCACATACTTATTCCCTATAGCTAATTAATGGGTGTTGTAACTCAAATGCTATGCAAAGTATTCTACCGATGGAGGAAGTCCATTTTACCAAATTAATTTTTATTTATTTTTCTAAAGATTTTATTTATTTATTTGACAGAGAGAGAAAGCTCACAAGTAGGTAGAGAGGCAGGCAGAGACAGAGAGGGAGAAGCAGGCTCCCTGCTGAGCAGAGAGCCCGATGCAGGGCTCGATCCCAAGACCCTGAGACCATGACCAGAGCTGAAGGCAAAGGCTTAATTAACCCACTGAGACATTCAGGCGCCCCAAATTAATTTTAGATGGTTTTGTAAATGCACTATGTAAACTTATGTGGTCTGTGAAGTCTGGGGCTCTTATTGGTCTTCTCTGAATACAGACTGCTTAAAGAGTTTACATTGGCTTATCAGTAAATTATCTTGCTTGAAATTATTTCTGAGTTTCAAGAATGTATTGCATTAAAAGTGTATCAATTTTTTTATTATTTAAAAATAGCAAATATATTGGGTTGCCTGGGTAGATGGCTCAGTCAGTTGGGTGTCCGACTCTTGGTTTCAGCTGGGATCATGATCTTGGGATGGTGGGATTGAGTCCCCCATTAGGCTCCAGACTCAGCTTGGAGTCTACTTGTCCCTTCCTCTTCTGCTCTGCTTCTCCCCCATCCCTGCTCGTGCTCTCTCTCCCTCTCCAATAGATAAATAAAGTCTTTTGTAAAAATAGGAGAAACATTATTAAAGCATGGAAGGTCAGCATGAAACAATGATGTATCCAACTTTATAAAATCGAACAAAGTCAGTGGCTATGCTAAATTTGCTTAAGTATTGACATTCTGTCTCTCCTTTCCTCCCTTTCTACTTCCTCGTAGTGTAACTGCTCAGTCAAATTGATATACTCTGAAAATAGGAAATCTATGAATCTGCCTGTAATTAGAATTATTAAAAAACCAGAGTGGTTTATTAAACATATATAAGAAATTTATGGTCATTCGCCCCAATAACTTAAAATATCTTCTCTCCTGTATACTCATTCCAGGTGATACTGGCTTTAAAGTCATGCAAAAACCATGAACAATTCACTTAAAAACTGAAGATAACTAGGATATTTTATGCATATCTGCATTTTCCTCTTACACTGTTTTCTGAGAAGGAAGTTTAAGTTTTACTTCGGAAGTTTCATTTGTGTTCCCTTATGTGTGGTGTCTACATCTAAACGATAAGCCTTCCAGATGTTGCAGTAGTTACTAAGAGAAGAATGGGTCTTATTTCAATACATGCAGTATGGGAAGTGTTTATGTTAATTTTGTGTAAAACATTCAAAGAAAATGTTAGGATATCCCACCATCAGCTGTGAATTTGCGTTTCAGGGCTTTACACATTTCTACATTATGTGTGTTGAAACATTCTGGCATCTAATATTGCTGACGTTGCTGCCTTTTTTTTTTCTTTTTTCTGATTGTGCATCCCTGGGCTTCTAACGGAATGCAAAGGAGAAGGGAAGAAAGGGCGTTTAATGAATCGCAAGACCATGACTTAGAAATGTGATTAAGTCTGTGCCAGCGAACAAAAGCACAGGAAGACTCTGCATCAATGGCATGTGATTATGGCAGGCGTAAACTAACCATTATCAATTGCCCACATGTTTCCAAGGATTGGTCCCATTTGTCTCCAGCGAATTCTTGTGTCCCTGGTTAGTGCTGCGTTAGGAAGGGGAATCGTTATGCGGTTCCACCTGCAAGAAATTTAGAACAAGACAGCTTCACAACTACATTCTCATCTTTTGAACCTCTTTTATGTGCCTTTGATGTTCTAGTTTCTGAGTGCTTGGGACAGCACTAAAGTTTGGTAATAATCCTTTAACCGCACCTGTGGAGTGAGTTTGTCGTTTTCCAGCAGACACAGAACTTCTAAAAACACACATATCACACTGGAGTAATGGGTTTGTTTTTAATAGCAAGTGATATTTACTTTGTTTTTAGACATTCTTTTTAGGAATTTTTACACCAACACTCAGACCTTACATATTATTCTATGATATGCATTTGGGCCAACATGGGGCTTTCTGCTTTTTGCTTTCCCCTGGTCCTGTGCACATTTCAAGAGAGGCTAAGAAAGAAAATCATTCTCAACTTAATTTTGCCATGCTTGGAGATAAGTTTGCCAGTTTATCCGGTGCTTATTCTGTAAGGTGGAAGGCGTTTCACACAGTCATCTTTAATTCTCTAAACAGCCCTCAAAGGGGGTGTACCATTGTCCTTAATTTAGAAGGGGAAAGTGAGAGAGTAAATATCATTACTCAAGTAGATGGCAAAACCAGGTTTGAACCCACAGCTTCACTTCCTTCCACCTCTCTATGCTACATCTTTCCCTAAGTATTTTGGCAAGAAGCTTTTTTGGCAATAACCATGCAATCACAATACAGAATTTAAATTTATATATCCAAAATATAAAAGCCAAGTACATAAAGAAGGAGTGGCCCTATACTTCGTGATCTTGCATCAGATTTACTGAAGTTATTGTTTTTTTTTCCCAAGTGAGATCCTTCCTATATCACCCGAAAACGAGAAGGCAGCTTCCTTACCTGTTACGAAAATGTAGAATCTCAGGTTTACTCCCGGATTTTGAGTCACAACATGGATTCAAGTCTCCCAATCGCTCAGGGAGAATGTACTCACCCGCTATAATTTTCGGAGGAGTAGATGGTGCTGTGAGGGAGGTGGGGTCCAGCACAGATCTCGGGCAAACACTCAGTGTGGAGGAGAGACCAGGAGCGCCCATGGTTGGTGGAAAACTCCAAGCTGACGCTGGTAACGTCAGGACAAGCACAACAAAAAAGTACAAAGATGGGAAAACGAAGAGACTCACCCTTCACTAAGTACCTTAAACATGTGTAGAACTAGGGTTACAAATTTTAAGATGCTGTTTCCAAAATGATCACTTCCCCTCCCCTGCAGTCTGACCAGCCTTCAAAGGGCAAACAGTTAAATTACCGTGAGAGAAACAGACTATCTTTTAAAACCAACAAATGAGAACTGGCATTGGCATGCTTCAATCTGATAGATGGCAAGGCAATTACCACGTCTCACACTGCCACCTCATCCTGTGAATGTGAGATCACAAAATTTTTCGAAAGGACGAGCAACACTTGTGCGAAGTGAAACCGAGAAGTCATAGCTCTTGAAGTGTTAATTTATTTCGGTGCCTATTATTAGGAGGTCACTAACCCACATGAGGTCAAGCTTTTTTTTTCAGTTTTATTTGTTTTTCTTCTCTCTTGGCAATCTGTCAGCATGAAGGGCTGCCACAGCGCGTGCAAACACTTCTGATACTTAAGACCAACCTTGTAGAATGAACTCATTTCTATTTAAAGTTATCCAGTCATATTCTACATATTAATTGAAGAGCTCCTCTTTGTGGAGGGAAGTGCGTATTTTTTTAAAAGGATGTTTCATTAGAAATCCAGCTGGAAACCTACTGGGAAGTTATTCTGACTTAATAGCCAAGTCCACTTGTTCATTTTTTTAAAAGATTTTATTTTTTAAGTAATCTCTATACCCAACATGGGGCTCGAACTTATAAGCCCTAGATCAAGAGTCCCATGCTCCACTGACTGAGCCAGCCAGACACCCCCACATGTTCATTCCTAATCAGTGTGCAAGTTTACACACTCATGGAATAGGACTTCCTACCTGTTACCAGGCTGATGTGTTCCACAGCCCAGATTAATGGAAAACTGTATCATGTGAGACATTGTAGAAGGAAGAACAGGTAAGACGTGGAAGAAATCAACAGCCCAGACGTTCCTGTTATGCCCTTGATGGTTCTTTTGTCTGAGACAAAATCTGGTCGCAGGTGTCTGAAGCTCAGGATTGATGACGACAGAAACTAAAGATGGAATCTTAAAAACAAAGGAAACCAAAGTCACTCGTCATCCCTCTATGTGAGTCTGTGTGAATTATCCTAGATTCGGTCTTGCAGCTACTAAATAAATAACTGCGGTTTATGAGCCTCGGGTGAGGTCCTGTGTATGCCACTCTTATTTCCTGGAGCGATGTGGTCTTTAGTGGGTATCTGTTTGAGTCACTCAGGAGTCCTCCTTTGCAGGCACCTGGAACTCTCTATGTGTGACTGATCAGGCCCTCTCTACCTGAAGATTAATTAGTGTAAGGTCTTTAAAAGTTATCAGAGCACATGTATTCATTTTATACACCTTGGCCCAAGACAAAGGCAACTTCACGTTATCCTTTATCATCGGCCTTCTTTAAAAAAAAAAAAAAAAGTGAATCTGTATGGCACCAATGGCTGCCAAACTAGGTATTCTGAAAATAGGATGCTAAGTGGTAACAGCTAGTGTCAATGAGTTAATCCATAATAACTAACATAACTGACTTGGTCTGAGGCATACAGCTGACCAGAGCGGGTGTAACCCTAGCTAGTTACCGGTGGAAAGCTAGTCCATTGCAAAATCCCAAAGGGTCTAACTTGAATGACCCTAGCAGATGGGGTATGCTGGATACTTTCTCTGATTGTTCCCTATTCTAGCCTTAATGTTTATCTCCCATCTTCCTAACTGAAACCAGTAAATGCTAGGTGCTGGCTGTGTTCTAGTTCTTTATGGTATCGAGGGTGCCATCAACGTGGAGAAAAGCCTAACTAATAATGAATGTGTGAGCGTAGTCTCAGTACAAAGAAATCTACAACTAGAAAATAATAATTCTACACCTAATGACAAGCATCACACATGATTTTGAAGATGTTCGCAATAACCAGATCCAGCACATGCCCTAAATCCAAAGGGCAAAGGAAAAAACATGAATTTCGGTGGTTATAATTAGAAGATAAAAAAGTGACAAAAATCTATACTTCTACAATGTCTTCTGCCTAGGAAATCCTAAGATGCTAGATAAATAGTCATTATGCCCGATAAGTCTGTGAGGTTTTATAATTAGAGCCACTTTCAGGGCTTTCTAGGGAACAAGAATAAAGAGTACTGGCTCTATCTTATCATCTCTAATGGGCTGTACTTCATTTTTCCTGATAAAAACCTCCTTTTTTGTTTGTATCAGGAAAAAAGTGGACATTAAAATGTCCATGTCACTTTTAAAGAAATCTGGCAACTT
>RCUC01052333.1:0-18415 GCA_003697995.1 Taxidea taxus jeffersonii | reverse complement strand
CCCCCCCCCCCCCCCCCGCCAGGTGTGGACACTCTCCCGCCGTGCGGCCTCCCTGATCTTCGTTCTAATCCAGCATTTCGTTACCTGGGAGCCGACGGATGCTCTGGGTGTTTGGGTTTGCTCTCCCTCTCTGTCAGTGTGTCCTGATGGCCAGCGGCCTCGTTGAGCCTTGATGTTCTTGGCAGTTGCCCTTGCAAAAGGCCTCCCGGGAGTCCGGTGCCCAGGGGTGCCGAGAGCTGGCCACCGGCGGTAATTCGCAGTTGCTGCCGGTTCAGGTTGAACATCCGGCCAAGTCTGCGGGCCAAGGCTCGGGGGACCATTCCCTCCGGGCGGTGGCGTTGGCTCTCTGAGCCTCCCGATTCCGCCCCATAGAGTGGCAGGCGAAATTCCGGCCCCTTGACACCAAGTGACGTGCTCCTATGCCAGGGGATCGGCTGCATTTTTCTTCTTGAGGGAGCTTTTGGGGATCTTCATTACTTTCATGTGGGCCACTTGCTAGTTTTGATTTCAGTGCTGATTTTTTCTTTTTCTTTTTGTGTGTCTCTGTGGTTCTGAAAACCCATTTCTCAATTGTTTTGATTTCCCCCCCTCTCGCTCTCTCTCTCCCCCCGACTCGCAGTCGGCAGCGAGAAGGGCAGGTACGTCCTGTGCAAACTGTCAGACCACCACCACGACGCTCTGGAGAAGAAATGCCAACGGAGACCCCGTCTGTAATGCGTGTGGGCTCTACTACAAGCTTCACAATGTAAGTGTCCCGGACCGGACCTGCTTCCTTTCTGGGGGTGCCTACGAGATGGGGTCCCTGGCTCTGGGTCCCCTTCTCCATTGGATCGTGCTCCCTTAGGCTAGATGACAGGTCTCGGAGCAGCAGCATCCGAGAGGACCTACCCTGTCCCCGGTGGCGGTGCTGAGACGGGACAGTGTGGGGCCGAGGACGACTGCCGTGATGCGGCAGTCCAGCGCCTCAGGGGGGCCTTGCCGGGGCTTTCCAGTCTTCCCTTTGGGAAACCCTTACAGTTCCATGTTTCCCTGCAGTTGGAAGTTTTTTGGCAAAAGAGGGAATGAGAGCAGGCAGGAGAGGCGAGGTGAGATGTGGAGAGAATTGAGTGGAATTTTGCCCATGTCGCACTGATGGGGCAGGTCTGTCACTGAGGGGAACAGTCCCGCCTTAAATGGGGCTGAATGGGGAAGAGGCTTTTTGCTGGGGGCTGTTCTGGCAGGGAACTTAGCTCACCCAGGAATACCTGGGAATCGGGAGGAGGCTTTTCTGGATAGATTTTTTGAGTCACAGGAGAACTTCTTTAGGTTGGTTTCAGCAAACTCATCCTTCTTTGCCTTTTGAGACTAAGCTGCTGCCATGTCCAGGGACCCTGTGACACTCCTGTCCCTGCCTTCCATGTCATCCCCTCTTGCCATGGTCCCTGTGTGATGCCCAGCCTAAGGGAACCAGTCTTCCTGGTCACTGTCTCTTGATTCTCAGACTGTAGCGCATACTTGTTTATCAGCAGGGAACCCCGGGTTCCATTTCCGCTTTGGGGAATTTACTTGCTCCCTGCAGTGGAGAGAAACAGATACGTGATTAAAATCTGGAAGATCTGGGGCATCAGCGTTTTGGGGCTACCCAGCCATCGGCGCAGCCTCTCTCAATTGTTTTGGGCTGTAATTTAAGGTTTTCAAAGAACTTTCAAGTTACTTGATTACATTCGAGCCTCAGATAGTCCCATGATGCCGACAGAGCAGAAATTATTTTATTTCCATTGTACCTGAAGGCATTATGACTCAGAGCACCGACTAGCTTGTGCCAACGGACGCGCTGTTGGAGCAGAAGAGCCAGGCCTGACTTCAGAGCAGCCCAGGCCTTCCGAGGAGGTCAGGCAGGAGTGTGAGGACCGATAGGGATCGGTGGAAAGTAAACACTTTCTCATCTCAGCATGTCCCAGAGTTCAGTTCAAAGTCACGAGCTGGCTGCATATTGACGTTTCATTCCTCTTCTCACAGAAGCACAGGAACGCAGGGAAGTCAACCAGCCATAAATTTCTCAGACTGCTTAGCCATGATGAGATATGGTCTCGATTGTCTGATCTAAGAAAGGTTCGGAAGGCTATTGATTTCTCATCAGATCTTCACTGCTCCCTCCCACCCTGTTCTTCACTCGCTCCCAACTTGGTGGCTGGGCTCCAGCGACTGGGAGAGGATCTTGCTCCCCAGTAGGAGCGGTTTTTCTGTCTTCTCTGATTTACCAAGACTTCGCAAAAGGAGGCAATTTAGGTGTATCTAACAACGGGAGATGATCGTCCATTAACATTCTCATTGCGTCGTGTTTGCTGTGCCCATCTGGAGACCTGTATGTGTGTGCTATGAGTTGGTTCCTTTCTTCTTATCTAGGTGTTTTGATAACTACCTATCTCCGGATCAGTGTAGCTAGGTGGTGTTGAGACTAGTTATCTGGGTTTGCGCTGCTATCTGTGTAACTAGATATTATATTCCGATATCTGGCTGTGTATATCTGGATATCCGTGTAAAGAGCTGTGTGTCTAGACATTATCTTGGGGGAAGATTTGACGTGACAATAGATTCCTATCACCTTTGCAGGCTGCCTCTTTATCTTGATTGTCACTTTGAAGAAGGAACCCTGAGATGTTCTTTTGGCAGTGACCTTTTAGCCCTTCTACCTTCCTGGCACAAGAGGGAATTGGGTCTCAGCTCTGGCGTGTGGTTCTGTACCCCTCTTTGCGGTGACCTCTCCCCACCCAACCCCAGGAAGCTGTGTGTTTGCTGTTCCCAGAAGTGTTGTTGGCAGCCCTTTTGCTCTTGGGCATTGGCTTCTGTCTTCCTTAGCTGTCCTTTTCTGTCTTGGGGAGCAGACAGGTAGATCCTGGAGCCAGGAGAGCCTCTTCTCTTCCTCTACTCTCAAGGACCCAGGGGGCAGAGGATGCTTTTCCCTAGGGAGTCAGGAATGACTGGGGACCCTGACATTCCCTCCTCGAGCTGGTTTGCCCCATTTCCCCGAAGCGTGGCCAGATTCGTGGTTTGGTGCATGGGGCAGCTGTCTGCCACCGAGGTGCCTCCCGTTCTGACTCGTTGTGGGGAGGGATCAAGGCTTGCTTTGTAAAGTCCCCCTCTTGATTCTACCCACCCTCCCCACCTCTAGAAAATGCATTTTAAAAACAAAACAGACAGAGGCTTCTCAAAAAGAGAAAGAGATGCTGTGCTGTCTCCGGTGGGGAAGACTACCTTCAGAGTTGGGCCCTTATTTGTCTCTTTGCTGAGCTCAAGACCTTCAGAGTTGGGCCCTTGCTTGTCTCTTTGCTGAGCTCAAGACCTTCAGAGTTGGGCCCTTGCTTGTCTCTTTGCTGAGCTCACTCATGCTCTCTAATTTTCAGGATGAGGGTGCCTTCGTACCAGCTCAATTTTGCACGCCCCAGAGTGCTTAGCAAGTACTCGGCGACGGCTCGGTGGGCCGTTTGGCTGGTTAGGTGCAGAGTCAGAAGTAGGCAGAAATCACAACTTTCAGTCATTGCTCAGTTGCTGTGATGGGGGTGAGGGACCACCTTCTGCAGAGACACACTGCATTAAAACACGGCCCTAGAATATAGGCTTTCCTGGGGAGGATTTTCACAGCACCTATTACTGCGAGAAAGCCAGGCAGAAGACCGATACTTTGGAGAGGGACGGAGCCCTAGTCTCTCCAGGCCCAGGGACTTCAACTCTTGAGGCTGATCGCATCGGCAGTGTTTTCTTGGTCCTAGCACAGATTTCCCTTGAGGGGACATAATGTTACCTCCCTCTTAAAGACTCCTTCCTTGCCTCCATTCTCGTGAAATATTTGAAGGAGATTCTAATGGAATCAGACCAGTTATGATGCCTTAGTTACTGGAGAAATGCGGTCCTGTGGGGTGGGTCTCTAGAATACGGTCCTCAGGAACGCAGAGTTTCCCGAGGCACGTTTTCCCAAAAGTGACAGACATAGATGAACATAATGAACGCCCTCTGTGTTGGAACACCTCACCGGTGATCTCTCGGCTGCTGCAACTGAGAGCGGCCGGAACTTGGCCACAGAACCTGCAGGCCGCGGGGTCCCCGGGAAGGAGACAGGAAGGGGTGGCAGGGGAGGAAGGGGCCCCTGAAAGCAGATCCCCAGTGTGGGGCCGTCAGAGCAGCCGTGCTGAGGGGGTGAAAGCCTGTGCCCTTTCGGAGCCGGCCAAAAAGTAAAAAAAAAAAAAAAAATTGATCTTTGTTTAGATTAACAGACCCCTGACCATGAAGAAGGAAGGCATCCAGACCAGGAACCGAAAAATGTCTAGCAAGTCGAAAAAGTGCAAAAAGGTGCACGACACGCTGGAGGACTTCCCCAAGGGCAGTTCATTCAACCCGGCTGCCCTCTCCAGACACATGTCCTCTCTTAGCCACATCTCCCCCTTCAGCCACTCCAGCCACATGCTAACCACTCCGACGCCGATGCACCCCCCGTCCAGCCTCTCCTTCGGACCTCACCACCCTTCCAGTATGGTCACCGCCATGGGTTAGAGCCCCTGCTCGATGCTTCCAGGCCTCCCAGCGAGAGTCCCTCCAGCCCCTCCCACGTGCGTTTTTGCAGGAGCAGTATCATGAAGCCGAAAACCCACGGATCTATGTTTCTGAAGGCAGAAAGCAAGACGACGTTTGCCACTTTTGCAGAAGAGCTCGCTGTGCTGTGTTCTCGATCACCGAATCTGGATCCCATTTGTGAATAAGCCATTCAGACTCATGTTCCCTATTTATCAGGGTCTCTCTAGTGCTGTGAAAAAAAAAAAAAAGAAAGAAAATAAACCACGCTGAACATTGCATATAACTTATATTGTAAGAAAATACTGTACATTAGACAAAGACGTTATCGCATCTGGGTAGCTGTAAGAAAGGCATGAAGGACGCCAAGAATTTTAAGGAACACGGGGGAAATTAAGTGCGGAAATTAAGAAGAAACTAGGTCTGCTCCTCTCATGGACAAATTGCCAGTGTTGATTCCTTGCACTGGTCGCGGTCCTTGGATGGATTAAAAGGAAAAAAAAAAAAAAGCAAGAAAAAAAGAAAAAAGTCGTAGGCAAATCATTGGTTCAAAGCGGTGGGCCTCTGTCTAGAAAATTCTGTTGGTTCTGGGCAGTCAGTGTGGCCACTCACGCACGCACGCATTGCCATCGAGGGGGTCCGAGAGCCTCGCTCAGGCCTCCCCGCTTTGTGAACAAGTCCCTGTAATTGTTGTTTGTATGTATAATTCAAAGCACCAAAATAAGAAGAGATGTAGATTTATTTCATCGTATTATACAGACTGAACGGTTGTACAAATTTATTTACTGCTAGTGTTAAGAACTACTTTCTGTTTTCATATTTTCCTTCTTTCTCGATTTTTTGGTTGAATAAACTAGATGACCTTCAGTTGACCTAAGGTGGTCTGTGCTCCGGAGGGCTTCTTTTCCATTTTGTTTTTTGATGATATTTATTAACTAGCTTCTAAGGGTCCAGCGGCATCTGTGTCTTCCCTCCTGCCTCCCGCAGCCCGGGCTGTCGGGGAAGCGAATGTATGAGCGCCAGGGACCTTGGTCGGACACACGGGGTCCTGAGACCCCCGCTGATGGCCAGCGTCTGTCGTGTTCTGTGTTAGTGATCACCGCCTCCCACGCAGTCTGTTGGAATACTAGTATAAAAATAAAGTGCAGATAACTTCAGACAACCAAATAACATCGTTATCAAAGCGGGGGGCCAGGCTCCTAGAGAATCTGGTAGCGCCCGCTAATTTAAAAACAAAACCCAAACGTGTGCAGTTATTCACTAGGAGATAATGCAAACGTATATTCCTCTGGGAAGCCGGCGCTCTCTGCAGCCCGGGGCGGGGGCGGGGGGAGTAACTTCTGTGCCCCCTTCTGTGTCCCCTTGTGAGCTGTAGCCCCTGTCCTGCGGGGCCCGAGCAGCCACGTACGTCTCCTTGCAGGGGCAGGGGGGACCATTCCCTCGCGGAGATCCCCGGGCGGACTGCGGATGATGGATTCCCCGCGCTTCTCTCTGCAAGAGGTCAAGGAGCTGGGCCGGTGCCTGAGTTCATCTCTGTGCTGCTTTTCTACCGTCTGGATTGAATATCACCGCAGTGGAGGGTTTGTTGGCATGTTTGCGACACACGAAATAACCGTTTTTGTAACTTACGCTGTATAGTTTCCTTTTACTCTGTTGACAGAACGTGTAACCAATGGCGCACATTTTAAAATCTCTGTTAAATCGCCTCTCTGCTTTCTTAGCAAATATTTTAAACCTAAAGCTAAATGTTGAAATAAAGGAGTTAGAGACTGAACTGAGATGCAGACGGAGATCTTACTGGCTCCTGATTAATGATCTGCCCTGGGAATGTCGGTTTCCAGCGATTTCTAAAGCACTGAAGGAACTCTTCATCTGTTGCCATATTAAATCTGGGCGATTTTCTCGTGTAGCTCCCTGGTCTCGGGATCAGCCTCCTCCTTTCTTCGGGAACAGAGTTGAGTCCCTGCTCTTTCACCTTAAGTACAGGGAGTTCAAATTCTTGACATTCTTGGGGCGGGATGATGGTGGGGGTGAGGGGTGCAGGTAGAAAACTCAGTATTACATTTTGTCTGAGGGACCGTGGCCAAGCTGGCATCTGAGACCCTACTCCTTCTTCAGGGAAGTGTCAGTCTGTCATCCTGTCCGTTGGTTTGGCATTCTAAGATATTTCTAGAAGATGGTGCAAAAGATCTAATATACACACGATAACGATGATTCAGTTTCTTCGTTAGAGAGTTCTCACGTGTTTCCGTGGTTTTTGTTCTTTTTTTGTTTTTTGTTTTTTCTTTTGACTTCCCTTAAGTAGAAGACAGGAGAGGGGCAGTGGGAGAGAAGGTTTAATCTAGAAAACGCAGAACAAGATTGTAGCTCGAAAATATTGCTCAAATATTTTTGAGGAAATCTTAGCCCTATTAATTTTCAACCCTCCCTTTTTTTTTCTAAAAGATTTTGTTTATTTATTTGAGAGAAAGGGAGAGGGGCAGAGGGAGAGGGAGAAGGAGGCTGCCCACTGAGCAGGAACCCCAATCTGAGACTTGATCCCAGGACCCCAAAATCATGACCTGAGCCAAAGGCAGATGCTGAACCGACCGAGCCCCCCAGGCGCCCTGACCTTCAACCTGTTTGGCCTCACTTTTGAGATAGTTGCATTAGCTTAGCCCTAGGAGGTTAGCGTGATATTATGTGCAAATCTGGATGACTTCTTTAAAGCATTTACAAAACCAACCTCATAGAAAAAAATAAACGATATAGTCACGGAATGCTTTTGCTATTTACGAGCCCCTCTTATATATGACGGCAGAAATTCATGCAGTAAGAATTTAGATTTTGAATGCTTCTATCATGCAGTCAGCACATACCTAGGGAGTGTCTAGACTGAAGTCCGTTTCAAACCACTTTTTTTTTTAAACAGACCAGGAAATCAAGAAACCCAGACTCCAGCGTCTTACTCTTACTGGGTGACATTTACATGTGATTCCCCTTCACCGGTGACGGGCCCTGTGGTGAGACTCCCAGCTGGGCCCCTGGGTTAGTCGCAGACGTGGGGACATCCAGAGGCCGCTTTCTGAGTTCCGTGTCTATTTTTTAAAACACATTTTGGTTTTGTAGTCATTCTTCAAGGTTTGTCCTCATCCCAGGACTTTATTTTGGTGTGGCCTAGTCAAGAACTGGGTGAAGGAAGGAAGCAAAGCCTTCCCAGGTACGGTGTGCCCGACCCGAATTTGGCAAGAAAAAAAAAAAAAATCTAGTCCCAAAATTCAAACTGAGGAACTCCTATGCCATCCTTCCCTCCCCACCCCCCATATTTTCCTCACGATGGCGACTTGTCCCATGTACATTTCAGACGTCTCGAAGCATTGCGACCCCATGCCGTCTTTCGCTCCACACCCTCCTCTGTCCTCAACCTCAGATCCACCCCAAAATCCAGGATCATTTTTGTGATCCTGGACAGCAGTCGTGATGAACTCCTCTAGACAAATTCCCTTCAATTTCCAGGCTAAGCTGAGATTAGAAATAATAATAATAATAGTAATAATATGGGAACGATCACATCTTATACATAGTTTTCACCACGAAAGAGGCATAGTTACTATTATCTGAAACAGTGACTCACTGACCCCTTCCCTGCCCTTTCAAATGAACTGGGGCACATTTCGTTTCTTGTGTTCCTTCTTGCTGAAACGGGGTCCATACGCCCTCACACTGGATGTGTCCACTCCCTCTGCAGAAATGCAAAAGTGGTAAGTTGGGACTTCAGAGAAACTCATCGGTTATTTGAGCGTGGGACCACAAGTGTTCTGGAGTTTGGAAGCTTGGGTTTCATCTCTGGCTGATCTGCCAATGAATGGAGTGATATGAGGCCATTTGTGGGATTTCTCTGGGAAATCAGCTCTTGATCTGTATAACTGGATGGGATGATCTCTAAGATCCACTGGGGAAGATGAATACTATGATTCCATTGGATTTTTTTTTTTTTTGAGAATATCCTTTATTAGGATAGATGTCCTCACACCCACATCAGAGTTTAGAGCAGGGTATTCTAAAAGCCTAGAATGATCTGATTGTAGGTCATAAGACCGCAGATGGGCCGGGGGCGTAATCCGTCCTTGGTACTATCTTGCAAAACAAGATAATGACTTTGTATGTTGCGACTGGTCACCGGGACCAGCGTTCGTGTCCTGGTCTGTGGATTTTCCCTACTCTGTCTGAGAAGTGTGCAGGCCCCTTGTGAGTGGAACACACAGGACTTGCTTGTCCTGCTGATGTTGGCAGAAAGGTTCATATTGCAGTCACCCATTGTCTAAAGAAATTCTGCCTCAATTGCTTACAGGCTATTCTAGGGAGATTGCCAGAGCTCAGTGCTTCATTTTCCTAGTCCCACCCCCACCCCACCCCCTCGCCTTCTCCTTGCAGAAGGGGATAAGCAGAGGAAGTAGATCTGTGTCCCCCCTGCACTGTTCCTTTTAGGGTGCTCTGTGCAGGTCCTGATGTCTCCAGGCCCTTCATTGCTCACCCCCAGCTCCTTTGCAGGGGATCCCGGTGCATTAGCCACATTGTTTGTGCTGCACTTTTCCAATCCCCTGTCATGTCTGTGTGCAGCTTGGCAGGCTGTACACTGGAGTGGGGATTTGGAGAGCTGGCCCACTGCCCCTCCCTCCCTGCCCTCTGCTCTCCCCCCCTCCCCACTCCCCAGGTCTCAGGCTAAACACAAGGCCGGCATTATAAAGCCCCATCCATATGCCTGCGCCCCAGTCCCAGCCCCAAGACGTGCAAACACCCGGAGGGGAGTGTGTGTTCTGAAGGAGGCAGCTTCATGCTTGGGAATGTGCGTGGACACGTGCAAGGCCATCGTCTCCTGGAAGGGGATCCTAATTCCTCGATATGATCTGAAGGGGACCCCACCTCAGGAAGATTGGGACGGTGTCCACAGGATGCCGAAACCACGAGGTGGGCCACTAACGAATCAGTCAATCTGGTTTTCCTTTGTTTTTGGCCTTGGGGCATAGAAACATTTCAGAAAATGAAACTTTTGTTCCTTCCTTTGCTTTCTTTTTCTGACTGTCAAATTAGGGAAGACATGAGTGAGCAAATTTGTCAAGTGTCCAAAAAATTTTTTTTGTTTGTTTTTAAAGAAAACTAGTGGAAGGTTTGGGGGGATTTGGGGGGTTGCTGTTGAATAGGCCTGTGTGGTTGGGTCTTCCCATTCATTGGCTCTCATATGCCCTGAGGAATCTGCAGGGCCCTGGGGGTGGGGCGGGGGTGGGGGAGGGGTGGGGATGGGAGGGGTCTGGGTAGAATATTTGCTCTTTGAGGGTCATTAAAACTCCATTTCATGAACTGGATGTGATCATGGAGCAATCTCCACCTTGTAAAAAGTGGCTGCCCTCACCCCTCTTGTGATCAGGGGCGAGACCTCTCCCCAGGATCGGGACCCGCATTTCAGACCAAAGCGAACAGAGCCTGTGTGCTGCTCTGAACACACCGGGGGGCTCCAGCCATGGCCCCTGGCCACAGTCACTGTGGCTTCAGCTGCCGTGGTCTGGAATTCTCTCCAGCGACAGTCCCATAACACCAAGTTTGAAATTCGAGTTTTCTAGGACAGGCCAACCTTGCCTGTGCTAGGCTTATAAGCTGGCCCGCCTTGGATGAACTTGAGAACCAAGCGCATGAAGCCACTCCATCCTTTGCTTCAAGTGTCTGCAAAGCTCCCTTCTGGCAGCAAGCTGGGCCTTCCTCAGAGAATTCCAAATTTCCCAGCGGTCCACTGGTTGGGTTCCTTTTTCTGAGGGCCTTATGGCTCCTGACACCTGCCTGGACCCATGGGGACCTCCTGGAAAGATGAGGGGACAGGTCATGTGTTCGGTCTGACCCTTGGGACAGGGACACTGGACAATTTGAGGAATCGGAGTGGGAAAGCAGGGAGGTAGCCTTTTGGTGCACATACCCGCAAAGCTCCTACCCCATAAACCCCTAAATGGATCCTTACACTTAATTCCCAGAAAAGCTCTGTTAAGTGGGAAGGTTATTATCCTCCTTCTATGGATCAGAACACTGTGGGGTAGAGAAACACTCAGCGTTTTGTTGGAAACATGAATGACTACGTTATGCTGCTTTGAACAGGCACAGGTCCCTTTCTCAGAGGAGAAAGTGGGATCACTCATTAGGCATGGCGGCTTCCAATCCATCAGACCACATCCTGGGCAGGTAGGAGTAGTGGGGTGTGTGTGAGATAGACAGGATGTGCTGGGAGCTCTATAGGCACCTGGTCATAGATCCACCGGAACACCTACATCTGGCTTCCAGGCGAACACTTACTGTGAGTGTCAAGGTCAATGCCTCCATGAAGCCAAAATCTGTATTAGTTTCCTGTTGCTGCTGTAACAGATGACCCCAAATGTGATGGCCTACCATGGCACAAATTCATTCTCTTTACACATCTGGAGGACCCGAGGGAATCCTTTTCTAGCTTCAGGAGCTCGCCCGCTCTGGCTCCCTGCGTCCTCAGCGTGTGGCCCTTCCTCATGTTACACCAGCTTTGGGCTAATAGCCTCACATCTCCTCTTCCTTGGGTATCAAAGGGAGTAGCTGTCCCTTCCCCCGGAGAAGGAAGTGGCTTGGGGGACCCCATCCCCTCCCCCTCCTGGGTTGGGCATGCAACGGGAAGCCAGGAAGGTTTTCTGCCCCGCATATCAAACCCACCCAGAGCCCGGGGCACCATCTTGTCTTCCTCAGCTTCGGGAATTTGTCCCCTGAAGTTGGTTCCATGGGTGGCTGCCCACTCTGATGCCAAGACACTGGTGACAGAAATACCAGCAAGGAAGAAATTCCCATACCCAAGCCTGGGGCAGTTCTGTCCCCCACCAGTCATCGCACAGGGTAACTCGCATTCCTCGGACCCCAAGGGGAGGTGAGAGTGTGATCTTTTCATTTCATGTGAACATCTCAAGACATGTCGAGGGGACTGCTTTACTCAGGAAAGGCAGGGAGGAAGCCTTTTTTCTGTGTCTTCTCACTGCTCAGGATTTTTCCACAATGATGAGTGTAATGGAATGATCGAGACCCCTGTTGTTCTGTGTTCTTAACTGTGTAGCAGTCAAGGTGTTTCACCCACTGGAAGTGCTTTTAGAATGGAACTTCAGAGATTCTGGTGGGCAAGGGGCAGGACATATCTGGGCAGGGAACAGCCTGCTCTTGGCCCCTAATAAATCATACACGTAAGTGGGCATCCTACCCAACTACGTATGAGCTCTCCCCCTCCCTTAGAGGCTTCCTACCTCTGTGCCTGAGAATAGGCTGTGACTATGGGTCGGGCTCATGGGCCACGTTCTGGTGGTCAATACCCTGCTTACAATCGAGGAGACCATTAATGGCCTCGGGGCCCGGAGCTGCTACTCGGGTTCCCCCTGGGTGTGACTGGTGGTGGCCCAACGGGGCTGGGCTGGAAGCCTGACTCTCTGCGAGGCTGTGCTGCCCACACCACACCCTCCGGAGCTGACAGAGGCTGACCCTCCACTGTGTGGAGGGATTAGACAAGCCCTTTCTTTACCTCAGCGGGTTTTCCTTCTAGACTCCATTCCAGCCCAACCCTCTGCTGCTTTTTTAGCATGTCCATTCAAAGAAGGGGAGGAAAGACAGCGACGTCTATGTGGGCCTCCTTTCCTGACCACCAACGGCTCTGGTGAAGGTAGAGGTTTTCAGCAACAGCAGTGTCGAAGACGAAGCTTGGGGATTAAGTATCTCTGCTTTCCATTACTGCACATAGAAGAGCTGGCGGGGTGTTTGCCCCCATAGCCAGCTGGCTGGACAAAGAAAGAGGCATGTATCAATCCCTTTTTTCCATTGCCCTGGTCCTCTACGGTACGCTGCTGGCCTGTGTTCCCTCTCTGTTGTGACCTGGGAAACTGAAGCTCTTAGAAGCGTATCTGAGTTATCCAAAGACACAGAAAGGCGTGTCCCCAAGGCCCTGTCCTGGACTGCGGGGGAGCTGGTGTATCAGTGTGAACAATATAAAGGGAAGTTTATAGTGTCACTCTGAGAAATGCCGCTGTGCCTTACCACGGAGAAAAAGATGTTTAATGTCGAGATAAAATTATCCCTAATGAAAGATGTCACCTTGACTTCACATCCTGAAAAAAAAATTCCCATTTATGTCCACGGATGACCCATTTGATGACTTGGAACTGTGCTTTGCACCCATCAGCCACTGAATTTGATGTCTGTGATGATGGGACAAGAGAGTTCCAGCTTGATCTTGGAGTCTTTGTGGATTTTCAGTGAAGACAGACAGCCATAATGTACCGAGAAAAGATACTCAGGACGGGCTGGTGTTTGCAAATCAGCACAATATGTGGGCTTGCTCGGAACTTCCCCATTTTGTTAAGGATTACATTTCTACATGGTTTGCAGACTAGATGTTAATCAGTGGCTATTGGCCAGAGAGGGCCAACCCTCCCAGCAAATAAATGCGTGTGTGGTGTCAGAGAGGAGGAAGACGGAGAAGTCTGCAGGAGCCTGAAGAATATGAAACCAGTTACGGACTCAAAGGTCATTTTGTTCAGGGCAAAATTCTTGTGCCTGGTGCTGACAGTTTGCCCTCTGGTGTTTTCAGAGCTTAAAGGATCAAACTCGTCCACATGAAATATAGGATGTCTGGTACAGAAGCCCCTTGAACAGTCCTGCCTATAGCCACAGCATCGGCGTGGCCTCGCTGTACCTATGGGCTGGTACCTCTAGAGGATGGTTAAAGAAGGCTTCTAGGGGGGCACCTGAGTGGCTCAGTGGGTTAAGCCTCTGCCTTCGGCTCAGGTCATGATCCCAGGGTCCAGGGATCGAGCCCCACATAGGGCTCTCTGCTCAGCGGGGAACCTGCTTCCTCCTCTCTCTCTCTCTGCCTGTCTCTCTGCCTCCTTGTGATCTCTGTCTGTCAAATAAATAAATAATTTTTTTTTTTTTAAAAAGAAGGCTTCTAGGTAATAAAACAAAATGGAATGCTCGACAGTCTGTAGCTTATTAGACTGTGTCAGTTCCCAGGGGCAATGGAGTTTTGGGCCACCATGTAGAAATCCTGAGGCTGACCTGAGAATGTCACTGTGAAAAATGACTGCCATCTAAGGGAGGGGTCCACTATGATCTTCCATTAAAAAAAAAAAGTCTTATTTTCCTGGAGGTCGATAAGGTAGAGTATTTATTTTGTGGGGCATTGACTTTAAGACCCATGAGTTATGCTGAGAGATGGATCATGGGTAGGGAATATGTGGCTGATTCAGGAAGGTCAAGTTTGCCTTGGATGTGCTTCCATCTGCCCGAGCTGAAGCCCACCTACTGTCTTTGGGGGTCTGTCACCAAGAGGCTGAGCTCCTCGGATTGTCCACATTAAGCAGCAGAACCCTGGGCCATGTCAACCAATCTTCCCTCTGGACTCTGAACTTGAGCTCGTAGCTAGTCAGAGCTGACAGTCTTTTCGGCTAAGGTGTAGATGGCTCTTAAAGGCTTAAAGTCATCCTTTTATGTTGAGCTTTGCATGCAGAAGAAGACTTTAACACCTTAAAACTTACAGCCAAGTATTTGAGTCCCACAGGAGTCCTAAGGGCTGTTGATAATGTAATATTTTTGGGCAAAGGGGCCTCTTGGTGTCTTTCAACACCTAACAGTGCCATTTATTCACTAATGATATCAGCTAACGCATAAGGTGGCCTCCAGGTCTAGAAATATAGCAATGATTTCATCGGGTCAGGAAATTAGTATCAGGAAATCATTGATGTATTCGCCTGTATTTCTAGACTCGGTGAATGCCCTCCATACTGAGCACTCACTAAGCACTTCCCATGCTTCTCCCTTAATCATCCCAACGGCCCCGAGGGTGGAGATATTGTTATTTACAGTCCCCGGTTTACAGAGGAGGACACAGAGGTCGTTAGAGAAACCACATTGAGAAGCCAAACTCAGAGCTGATCAGACTCCAGAGCTGGGTTGCTGTCTTCTGGTCTCCCCTGTGAGCAGCCAGCACTCTTTAACCGGGATCAGGAGCTGAGGGAAGGACCCTGTGCTCCTATGACCTCGGGCTCTTTTACTCTGAGTGTGCTTTCCGTTGGTTCTTTGGGTTGAGCCACTATCTTGTTGTTCCTCCCACATCCGGGAAGCCTAATAACTTAACCCTCTCTCCCAAGAGGGGAAGTCATTTGCCCAGTGCCTCCTGGCAGGCGATGGTCAAGGCTGGGATAAAGGCTCACAGGAGGGGTGCTCGGGGCTGGTGTCCTGCCGGGCAATGTTCTTGGCAGAGTTGTGCTTAGATCCCATTGTTGGTGGTCATTGGTCTTCAGGAGCCCAGCATCTTCTCCAACATGGAAACTCTGGTTTTACAATCCCCTTCCATGACAGAAGGAGGACACACTTTCTTACCGAATGACCTGGGAAGAGTGGTCATTTTCTTCTCAAATGGCTTGCTTGCCCTCACACTTGCGTGGATAACGGGTTTTCAGGCACCACTTGGAGACTTGCCGCCTTTAATTATACGTGGCTGGTAAAAGGCAACCGAACTAATCACAAAACACTCAGTCCAATAAAAGAGCCCACTTTTTATAATGAAGAAATTAACCAGTGTTGAGCAGTAAAGGTTAGAGAAACTGCCATAAAATATAATTATAATAATAATATTATTAATAGTGGTACACTGTACAGGGCCTCTTGCCTTTCATCCTGAATTCTGAGAGTGACTGGCTAATGCTAATTAGTATGACTTGCTCTGTCGGAACTATGTATGGATCTAGAAAAAAATAGTGGGGATTCTATTTGTTTGTTTTTACAAATGGTACCCCTTGGCGTGTTCAAAATGAAGATGGAGATGCAACATGGGAGATTTTGTCCAAGGACAGGAAGGGCATTCCAAGACTGTGTATTGAAAGAAAGCGGTAAATAACCAGGAATGAGATTCCAGAAGCCCCCCAGATTGTCAGGCCTCCTTGGCACGGACTTCCTGTGATATATGGGTCCAGTCTTGCTTTCTTTTGGGGAGTGTTGGGGGAAGGAGATGGTGGGCTTTCCATGGTGCCCCTTCCCCTCTGGGGTTTGAACAGAGTTACCATAAAGACAGAATTTCAGAAGCCTGTTCTCAACTTGTGGTGCTGCGTACTTCGCCTCTGGGTGTGTTTGGTTTCTATTCCCAGGCTTGCCGGGCTTGGCCAAGAAGCAGGTTTGGTTAGTGATTGAAATTGGTTCCCAAGGACCTGGGTGATAGACGCTGTTGCTTTGGAAGAAGGAATGAAGGTGAGGGGGAGGACCCAGCACGTGTGGCCAACTTTCCAAAGGTGGTGTGTCAGACGTGAGTTTCCCTGTGAGTCTGGGGGGCAAGGGGACAGCCTGGGGGACATCAGACCCCCCAGAGCCACCCATCGGATGAAGATCTGGGAATGGGCAGGGATAGAAGGGCCCAGATAGATTCCTTGATTTGCAGACTGGACTGCCAAGGCCAGGGTTGGCCCTGGGACAGGCTACTCTCTGTCCCTTTCTTTGTCTAGCTATGGCAGAGTGGTAAAAAGAAGATTCTGGAGCCAGGTGGCCTTGATGCAAATTTTGGCTCTGTAACCCAGAAGGAAACTACTTAATCTCTCTAGGTGCTAGTTGCTATGTCTGTCATAAGAGAATGATATTCTATGTGTTTAGTAGGGGTTGAATGAAATGTTGTATATAATGTCCTTAGAACTATGTTGGGCACCAGTTCAGCCTATAATGTTGAAGGTTATTATTATCTCTTTAACCACTGAAGTCTTTCCAGAGTTTGGTTACCAGTGGAATACTGGGCAAGGATTAGGTAGTGACAGGGTCACAGGAGAGGTATTCTAGATAATCAGGGATCATTCAGATAGGGAGAGCAGAGGACTGTAGAGAAATACTTTCCTAGTTCTATCTCTGCCATTCAGAAGCCTGCTTGGGACCTTTCAATCATCCTTGAGCAGCGGGCTTAAAACTGCCTTTCTAGAACATTCATGGGCAAAGGTGGGACTGGGGTGGGTGAGATACTAAGTGGCCCTAAACCCTATGCTTTGGGAAATGATTCCGAATAATTTATTTAGGATAAACACCCCAGATTGGGAGAATCTTCTGACGTCAGCATGGAAGATGGAATCATGGAGGACGGGTGGACGTGTATGAGAGGGACACTTGAGGAGTCCCCAGAATTGGGATGACGCTATTGGGAAGGACTGTTTTAGTGCATTTCTGTTTCTAAATATGTGTAAGACAACAAGACTTGTAAAACCATTGTATTTTTGGGGGGCTCTGAAGGTGCCTAGTTACCATCTGTGATATCCAGGATAAGGCTGGGAGTGTGATTCACTCTTATGCATTATTCCTGAGACTAGAGCACCCAGGAAACCAAACAATTCCATGTTGCATTGAATAGGTAAGTCAACATTGGCATACCTCAAGTGATATCCATCAGAGACCAGTAGAATAAATGAGAGCATTTATAATGAGCCAGAACTAAATGAAAATCAAATGACTTACTTTCCAAGAGGTGGTTACCGAGCTTTGAAAAGGCAGCTATTGGATAATGAAAGACTGCGCTCTACAAAGGCAATAAGCAGGAATAGGGAAGCTGTCATTCACCAAGAATTGCCCAATAAAGTCAAATTTCTAAATGTCTGTCTGAAATTCCTTTTTTAAAAAAAAATTCCTAGAATTTGAAGGATTGGTCTAGCAAGCGTAAGTACAACTCAGGTTCTCATTTTTTTTTTTTCCCTCTCAGTTTGATATAAAGGCAAGAACTCAAGTCATTGGTACGGAGAGAAATGGGTGTCTCCTGAGGGCTCAGAGTGGATTATTCAACTTCTCTCTGCTTCCTCTTGGAATCAGTAGATTTATGATAGCAAGTGATGTGAAGCACCCAGAATGCTAGCAATCCTTGGTTTTTGCCTTAATGTTCACCTATTACGTGATACTTGGCAAGAGTCTTGCTTTCCTCATGCTTCAGTTTTCCCACTTGAAGACCATGAGATATCATGGTAATTATAGCTTCAGTGAGTCCTTTGGTGAAGGGCAAATCAATAAGAAATTGTTGGCAGCTCTACTGTGGCCTCTACTGTTACCCCCAAGGGTTACTAGTCTAACCAAGGGAAGGCCAAGTAGTTGGACAACATTGAAAAATGTTACAATGCCACATGCTATTGAACACAATGTATAAAATGTTCTATGTGTCTCGAGTGAAATATTGGCAATGTTGGTGTCAGTTGGAACATTAGCCCCACGTGTGTTCAGGGGAATCCTCAGAAAAAAGAAAAAGTTAATAAGACTTAACACTATGGTGACATTGACCTCCGATCATAGGATCAGATTCAATTCAGACTGAGAGTGGTCACAAGAGTAGCTGCTTCTGTCTGGGAGCCTGTGTACGTGTTTCTCCAGGGATGTGCAAGCAGTTTCCTGCTCGTGTGTCCATCTTGTTATTCCCAATCCAAACATAAATTAGTTTAGGTTTATTCATTATCTTGAAGTGATCATGTTCACCCCCTCCCCCCATCAGAGCAGATAGTGGAAGCTCAGTATTTGGGTGGGAAAGAAGATACTTTGCAGGGCTGCCTTCTCTTTAAGTAAGGCTAAATTTACTGGAAAAAAACATTGATGAGATCCGCTCTGATTCTCTGATGCTGAGCTTGGCCAGCGACTTGGCAAGAGCTCAGAGGCCCTGTGTTTCCTTGGGGAGGCAGGGACAGGGAAGTGTGCAGGCCTCTCTATAGACTGGCTTCTCTTCTGTGTGTAGGCACTGGCTTTGTGCTTCTCATGGAACACAGAAAGGGAGGGAAGAGTCCTTGGACTTTCTTTAAGGTTAATCAATGACCTGAATTCTTATCTAAACCTGTTTCTTTTTTTTTTTTTT